>CAODLS010268479.1:0-13939 GCA_948243855.1 Flueggea neowawraea
CCACCTTCTCATGGGTATCCACCACCAACACAAACTCCACCTTTTCATGGCCATCCTCCACCAACTCATGGACCACCTTCTCACGGTCATCCACCACCAACCCAGACTCCACCTTCTCACGGTCACCCTCCGCCAACTCAAACTCCACCTAGATATCCTCCACCGACCCAAACTCCACCTTCACACGGCCATCCTCCACCAACTCAAACCCCACCATCGCACGGTCATCCTCCACCTTCTCACCATTATCCACCACCAACCCAGACTCCACCTTCTCACGGTCATCCTCCGCCAACTCAAACTCCGCCTAGGTGTCCTCCACCAACCCAAACTCCACCTTCACACGGCCACCCACCACCAACCCAAACTCCACCTAGATATCCTCCACCAACACAGACTCCATCTTCTCACGGTCACCCGCCACCATCACATGGTCACCCGCCACCAACCCAAACTCCACCTTCTCAGGGTTATCCTGCACCAACGCAAACTCCACCTTCACAGGGTCATCCACCACCAACCCAGACTCCACCTTCTCACGGCCACCCTCCGCCGACTCAGACTCTACCTTCTCACGGTTATCCTCCGCCAACCCAAACTCCACCGTCACATGGAAATCCACCACCCTCTTATGGGCATTCACCACCAGCACCATACTTTTCACGCAAAGGACTTGTGGAAGAGTGAAGTGATGAAATGATCAATATCTATACTTAGCCTCCTTCAACATTCCTTAATGTAGCAGTAATGTTATTATGGAAAATAACAAGTGCAACGCACTAAAATAATATATATGGGAACAAATAAATAACATATCGCTCTTCCATGTTTTTGTAACTCTACCTAGTTTGATCCAAATGATATGTAAGTTCGTGTTTATATATCAAAACGTAATTCATGTTTATATATCAGAACGTAAAGTGTTGCTGCCCAGGATCGAACTGGTGACCTTCAGTGTGTAAGACTGACGTGATAACCACTACACCACAGCAATGCCAGAGCAATGAACGGTTTAGTTGTCACTTATACAGATTTGATCCATAGATTCATAATCTGTTCATAGCTCTCTCGTGCAATAGCCTGCTATTTGTTATTGAACAAAAAGATGCACATAATTAACCTATTTGTAGTTGGAAGAGTACTTAGTAGCTTAAGTGGAGCTAATTAATAAGATCCGACCAAATTAGTTACACTGTATCCCTTATCGTATATATTTTCAACGTTTATTTCAATCTACTTCCAGAAATCTAAAGCTGGCTTCGGAGTGAACCTTCTTGCTGTACATTCTTGCATTCAATTCTTTATTTTTGGGAGAATCTATGCAGAGATTCATGCACACAGAACCTGCGACGATATTCTCCCGGAGCCCATATAGGAAAAACGTTTCTGTATGTGGGGTAGTTGATTGCACAGTTAGTCATAAGGACTCCAACCATTTCCTGATGTCAGAAGTTAGTATAATCAAGAACGATTGAATAAGTCATGACAGGCTTGTAGATCAGTTTATGGTCTCTAATTGTCTAATGATCTCGAGGAAAAAAGAACCACCATATTAATTCTTTGATACCTGTTGATGGAAGTCGCCGTCAGCCATCTGTGAACTGATCAAGACCCTTATACCGCGATGAATTGGTGTGGGATCTATTGTAGCCTGTTAACCAAGAAAACACTCATCAGGATCTGAATTCCAACTCTTTACCGGTCAGACAACAAGGTAAGCCTCATTTTAACAGTGTGTGTAGAAATATTGAACTGACCTGGCCGGCGTTTATGAGTGATAACAATGCCCAGGCAGTTTGGACCAAATTTGCAAGGTTGCCTTCAAGATTTGTGTACACCTTTTTTTGGGGCAAGGTTACATATATCAATTCTTAAGAAATTCAGTAGTGGAGCAATACAACTTACAGAATATGAGTAGTTGATACCTTCTTTTGGCAGGAAAGGTAACTCTCTCCCCATCCACCACAAGGCAGCTGCTTTGACAGCAAGAATTCACAAGCATTGCGCAAGACTGGGCTATTATGGTAGTTCCTTCCAATAGCGACAAGCCCCTCAACAGCAAACCATGACGTAAAGATACCAAATTCCCCAGTAGGAATCCCTAATCAAGGCCAAAATCTTGTTCAGACATCAACATGCTTTGATAGTTATGGACAATGCAACTTAAAGAAGTTTACCATGAACCATCAGGATTTTGATTATCTTCAATGTATCTGATCGCTTTTGCAATGGAATCATCTATTTGCATTCTTCGATGCTTTGGATGTAACTTCCTGAGCATAGCCAACCCTTGAATTGCAGAGGACGTGCATTCTATGTACCTGAAGGACATAATACAAGTATTAGTGACTAGCAATCGACCATTTACATGTTGAATGGAAGTAAGTAATCTTACTCTCTCTCGTGGTGGTTCGCCAAAGAACTCGGTTGGATTGAGCTTCTGAAAAAGATATCAGAAATATTGGAATTAATGAATGTATAGTTATTGGAAAATGATTCAAATTAATGAACCGAGTCTTATAGATATGGCTACCTCCAACCACCAGTTTATTTTTTGCAGCTCCCAAGCATAGAATCCACCATTGCTACCCTGTACGTCTTATGGAACATAATCAATTACCATGGCTTGGCCATTTTGTATGCCTTAAACTTTAAAGAAAAAGAGAGGATTTTATTATTTGAAGGGATAGAATATTATTAACAGCATCATAAAGCCGTTCCATTTCCATCTTTTCCCCGACTAGTTCTGGTGGCATTTGTGAAAATAAGAGCAAACGCTGCAAAATAAATGTTTTAAATTATGCAATGCTGATAGAAATTGCTATCATGAAATTCACTAAAAAAAATGGTATTTTTATTGAATAGAAATCGTTAGTGTATCACCTTGAGAGCCTCTGCCGTAGAATCAGAAGTTTGCCAACCATGATCTTGGATTGAGAATGCCCATCCACCTTTACTTGTGTGTCGACACATTGCTTTGAAGTCGCCAGAAGGATTTTCTTGAATCTTATTAAGTTTAGTTACTCAAATTCTAATGTGCATTGACATATTTGAATACATTTAAGTAACTTCAATTACCTGAGAAGCTTTGACAAAGTCAAGTGCTTTACGAAGTGTTGGACCGTATTCTTTCCAGAGATCACTAGACATAATTGCTTGAACAGAAAAAGTTGTTTCCCACGACTGACTTCCTAAAATCTGCATAATTACACATATGCATATGTATATACCATCATATATATGTTTTTAAACTTTTGGCTACAACAGAAGAGGTTTAGAGTTACCGGAATCTTCAAGCCATCTTCAGCAACCCAGTAGTAGTCAGGGGGTCTCGCTAGATGACGCTTGAATACCTTACCATCTGCATCTTCCACCCAACATGCGAGAAGACATACAGACTACTCACACAACACAATAAAGGTGTTTTGCTAAGATCATCAATTCAATTCATTAGAAATATCATGCTTGAAAATTTTGCACTTGAAAAAGCATTCTCCATATATATTAGTCGCTACCTTTGCTACATTTCCAACTCTGAGATATCTGCTATTATCATCTTCGTAATGTACATTTTGCATCGAAACTTTTAGTGCTTTCTCCCTCAACTTGGAAAAGAGCCAACGTACCAGAAGAGGCTCCGCAAAATATTGAAGAAATCCCCATTTCAACTGTTAAGGACGTGGATAGTACAGTTCCTCCTCGAAATTAAGTTTAGCCGATTATTGGGTAAGCTTAATCTTATTGTGCATACATATGATCACCTCATTGAATAATCTACAATTTCAAAGACCTTGGAAATGGTGTTACAGGCTTTGTTCCAGTTTATTTGATGGTAAGGTTCATTGTAGAGTTCTTCTCTTAATGACCGAACCAATTCAGTAATTGGACCAACAAATCTCTTGCCATACAAATATGACATTGGCATGTATGGCAAACGACAGTAGCACATCATTCTCCCTGCATTTTCCCATATATGGAATTTTGTTAATACAACATGATATCAAGCAATTCTAGTTCTCCAAACTTTTTTATCAAACGAACCTCTTTATATGTATACAAGTAAGGTTCATGCCCAATCATAAGTTGCATTTCATGCATATTTATTGTTGCATTTTATGTTTGTTTTATATTATAATCTAGCGCAATACTCGTGTTATGCACGGTAAATTACAATATTTTTGTTTAACTTAATAAATAATATATTTTTTCTTAAAAAATATTTTTAAAATTAGTACTTCAATAATAAAAATCAAAATATTTACAAACCAGGAGAGAAATTATAACTATTAAATATTTAACATTATTATAAAAATTTCATAATTTTAGTCATAAGTCTTTCATGAATTAAATATGTTATGTTTTTCCTAGAGAAGTATATAGATTTATTAAAATAAAATATTCTAATTTATATATTATAATATTAATCAAGCGAATGCATATGCATGCATTGAATTAAGTCAATATAACTAATATTATTTTAATTTGATCGAAAGTGTCAAGTCACCACTAATTTTTATATCTGATTTTCCCTTTTCAAAAAGACTAATATGTTGAAAAAATCGATATATATATATATATATATATATATATATATATATAATTGTCTAACAAAAATCAATATATAAAACAAAAATCGAGAATTTTTTGTTACGTACTATACACTGATTTAAATGTATCTATTAATTTTTGTTATATATTGTTAAATACATAGATTTTTTTGTTATATAATTATTGATTTTAGAATTTTTTTGTATATTATATTACAAAAAATAAAGAGAAAAGAGATTTAGAAGAGTCGTCGCATGTCAATTAGTTAAAACACACTTGTCAAAACCTAGAAAAACTCTCTAACTTTATATATATATTGATTTATTTTTTTAACATTAAAATGTCACTTGTAAAACAATAAAAAAATAATTGTCATAAATTTGGAAAAACTACCTAACTATTATATATATATTGATTATTGTTATTTGTGCGTTTTTATGTCTTGTTGACTTCTTTGGTTGTTTAATTGAAAGATGGTGAAATATAAAGAAATGAAGCTCGTTTGGTGCATTTTGATGCTAACTGTATTACGACATGCTCATTTCGTAGTAGGCGCGAGAACTAGGCTGACTTATTTACATTGGACAACATGTTAAGATTGTCAGGCCTCAGGATTTGAGCATTGTGGACATGTCTGAAGGCTGTTAACTTAGTTTTACTGCTGAAACAATACATTAACATTGTTATTATTAATTTCTTAGCTATTTTTATGGGAGACTTAGGTTTTTCTAATTAGGACTCATATATAAACATTTTATTCTCCTCTTTGGTGGTTGTTCTTCATTCACGCAAAGAACAACAACACTTTCATTCTCTTTGATATTCTCCCATTAGCATGTGTAACTAAACTCGTATTTAGTCGACGTATTTTCGAAGTTCAATCCATATAAGTCGTGAGACTATTTTTTTATATGTTCTTGAGTATTTCAAATATTTATCCAATTTATGTGCTTTCATTATTTTATTATTATGTGTTGATTGTTCAATGTAGCCAATTGATTGATTGACCAAAAAATATATTGTTATTTAGGATTAATAGAGCGTCTCATTAATTCTAATCTAGGTAGCGAATAACTTAGATGCATGTGGTTGAACAACTTTCAATGTTATGGAATTGGGTAATTTAGTTTAAATGATTTACGAGATTTTCGACTTCATTGGTTAGGATAGGAGTCTCTTTGGTTCTTACTGCTGTCATAGATTAAATCCTATCATGACGTCCCGAGGGTTGTCTAGTTGGTTAGGGAAATAGTATGCAAGCGTCCCGGCTATCGATCATTTAAGAAGAGATTGATTATTCAAATGTGTCAACGGTATCTATAACTCTATCTATTTGATTACTTGATATTGATTATTAGTGTATGTGATCAACTGAATGGATTGAACGGAGAAATACCTTGGCTAGGTATTTATTCTTGTTGATTTTATCATATTTTCATTGCTGCAATTTAATTATTTTCTTCATTGTAATTTCTGATTTCATTGATTTATATTCTCGGCTTCACTTTCAATTTTCGCAACTTTATTTTATTTATATTTTCTTTCAAATAAATAAATTTTATCAATCTATATAGATTCAACTTTGTTCACAGTTTTATACATTATCTTTATTTTTTAGTAAGAATTAATTTGTTAGTTTGACACTCATTATCCAATTTACCTCTAAGTAACCAGTAGGGTGCCTGGCCACATTCTTAACTTTTTTTGGTGGATCTAAAAAATAAAAATGAACCTGGATGAACAGACGAGCTTTGAGGAAGAAGCCATATCTCCGGGGGCAGTGGATTGCAGCCAGACCTCTCATACAGTCCTATTGCCTGCATATATATGGCAAATAGAGCTATAACGTAGCCCTAATTCTGCTTATAATACTCTTATGCACAAGCACAACCTGTAACACTTTTTGAACTGTCATCATAACATTTAAGACTTAGGAAGAAAATATTATGAATCTTTATATTCTTTTACAAATCTATCCAATAAAATTCTATTAGTTTTTTTTATTAAATGCTGATGTGTACTAATCTAGTGGTAAATTGTCCATATGCCATTAACTTAATGGAAATAACTAGTGGAATGCTAATGTTAATTTAGAAATGACTGAAAAAATTGTGCATACATCCAGTACTAAGTTTTAAACAATGTGATAAAATTGATATTCAGTGTGCATGAAAAGATTAAGAAGCCTACAAACAAGATACATTACTCTAGCAAGTTTTCGAGGACTCACCGAAACCCAAAACTTGCCCCAAGATGGGATCATAACAAGGCCACCATGGTCTAGGATCCATTGCCTGCCTTTAGCCATGGTCATATCCACTCCATCTTCTTGTGCTTCTCCAAGTAACCTCAAGCAAATGTAGTCTAGTGCTGAAGTAAACATTGTGCTTGGACCCTCTATGTCTAGTCCCCACCCACCATCTTACAAGTCCACAATAACAAGAAATAAACACTTGAAGTTGACTAATGCATTAATTCTCTTTACAAAAACACATAAAATAGTTGTATATACCTGATGGTTGTATATGTAACGAATCATTTCCTTCTTGTGTTCAGGAGTTAGAATAGAGTTCATTGCCCCGGTCGCATACAAAGCCATTACCTGTTATCCAATAAAATATTAAGAAATGGCATGCTTATTGGATACTCAGGTACAGCTACTCATGACATAAGGTGGCCTTTTTTCATGGGTTCACTCACCCAATATCTAGAAATCTGGATTCGAGACCTGCGGGCAACAAAATTCTCCCTACCTACCAAGTTCTAAAGCTTAAGCACTTGCATATCAATACATAGTTGAAATATAAACTACAAAAATCATTTTTATTCATGAATATCGGTAGTATTTGTCCTAGGTACTATTCCCAATTTAATTGAATTAATCAATGAGAGAGGTACCAAGATAGGGAGGAGAAACAAAGGGCCAGAAAAATCTGCTGGCCAGTGGCCGTCATGGGCTTGAATGGAAGAGTAGAAGCTGATGCCCCTCCTCAAAGTGGTAGTCACTGCCTCTTCTGTTATCTCCTCTGTATCCTTCAATTTCACTGCTGCTGGTATTGACCCACATGGGTTCTCCTTCCTTAACTGTTGAATTTTTCACATTTATCAATCACATAGAGTCACTGCATAAGTTTAAGCAAGCACAATACAAACTTTTCATACGGTCACTCCAAGCACAATCCTTTTCGTCATTTTTTAATTTAAAAATAAACTATGTAATTGTCAAATTGTGTAATTACTCATCTATTGATCTGTAAAGCAGCTATGTAGTTTATCGGCAAGTTTTTGATGGTCTGATTGATAAGCAAAGAATGACTTGTAGATCAGTTTATAGGTTGAGAAAGGTAAAATTTATGACGACCCCTTAAGTTTGGTTATATCTCTTATTTGTCTCTTACACTTTGAAAATTCGCCGCTTCAATCATTTCTTCTGTTATTATTAATCAAACATAACGTATCACATCAAAAAAACTGACGTAATACATAAAATCTAATAATTTTAAAATTATAATAATAGAAATACCATTATAACTCTTTCAAAACTAAAACCAAAAACTCAATATGAACCTAAGCACCCAACCCAAACCCACCCATTCCTTCTTCTTCCTCCTCTCTCTCTCTCTCTTTTCCTCATCTCTCTCTCTCTCTTCCTCCCACTCAACATCACCAATCAAAAAGAAAATTCTCTTCATCAACTCTAGCATAAACAATGGCGAAAGACCAAAACTCCAACAATTAATCTCTCCCTTTCTCATTTTCAAAATGCAAATTCCAACAACGAACATAGTACATGATCCTCATTTTCCAGGAATTAATCACACTACTACTCTTTTCGACATTGTTCTTGTCATGTAAATGGTCATAAAGAGCTCCATTCTTCATGTACTCATAAACTAGAAGCTTCTCATCCCCATCTTCGCAATACCCAACAAGCCTAACCAAATGCTTGTGGTGAAGCCTAGACAAGAACGCTAATTCGGATTCAAAGGCACTTTCTTTCTCCTGAAACTTCTTCATCTTCTGCCCTGTTTCCCCTCTTTTAATAGCCACTTCACGACCATCAAGCAATTTCCCTTTATAAACCACACCAAAGCTTCCTGCACCTATCTTGTTCTCTAATGAGAACCCATTAGTCGCAGCAGCAAGCTCTGCCAAACTAAATTCTTCTGCCCTATCAGCATGTTTGGAGGAAGTTCCACTCCTTTGACGCCTCATTGCCCACGAGCTCTGGTGTATTATGGTTGACGATCTCGATAGAATACTATTATTCGAAGTCATTCCAACTCCATTTGAACCAGCTTTAGTAACTAAAATGGAAATCCAATTCCTCCATCACCACCGAAATCTCTCTCTCTCCCATCTCCTCCATTCACAAGAAATTAACTCAAAAACAACAAAAAAATAACAGAATCTCTCCCATCTCCTCCATTCACAAGAAATTAATTCAAAAAGCAACAAAAAAATAACAGAATTCAACACATCTTAAATACAAAAAAAAACTGCAATCCAAAAATCGAAATCAATTTCTTCCATCACCACAGAAGGCTAGCCCTGCACCCTGCCCGCCACCGCTCATGGTGCTGCTCCTTTACAACACCGGTTCGTTCTCTCAAACCCAAGCCCAACTCAGTCCCCAACTAGCCTCAGAGCTCCAAGTCAAGTCTCAACTTTGTGGGTCGAATTCACCCGCTCCGTTTTCTCTCTCCGGGTTGTGTCCCCCCATCGACTCTGACCCGACCATTGATTCGATCCAAGAACTCGTCGGACACACTTGCCCAGCTGTCGAATCAGCTTCGAACTCGAGATCCATTTCCAGATCCGGCGGTGGTGAACTGAGGTGATAGTGGAATTAGTGGTGGCAATCCGTCAAAAGAGGTGAGAGGTGGCCGAAGGAGGAGGCATACAGAGGTGGTGGATGGAGAGAAAGGAGAGAGAGAGAGAGAGAGAGAGACAATTTGAGTATAAGCAAATGAGGTGGCATGGACACTTTTGACATTTCGCTTCTTCCGTTACGCCTAATTGACGGAAATTGGGACCAAGGATCGCAGCAACGAATTTTCAAAGTATAGGGACTGAAAGATAGATATAGTAAAACCTCAAATACCGCATGATTTTATCCTTAAAAAAACATGTTAACCACTTTTAACTGTCAAAGGTATGACTTTGAATTTCGAATGTAAAAAAAGCATTTGGTGGAGTAAAAAGAAAACCGTTAGTTCTGAAGTAGTTGCCTACTCTTTATACTTGAAACCAACCAATAAATTTGTATTCTAGTGTTCTGAAATCGTCTGCTCAATATCTGATCTACTCACGAATGGTGATTGAAATTATAAATGGAGGATACCTGCATTCTCATGAGAAGATCAGAACTTTGTTTCTGCTTGAACCGATTCTTGGTGAATTCTCGGCGGACCCTTTCAACCTCAACGCGTTCTTGAGGATTTCCAGCATCAGGGTCGAACTCCCAATGTTGTCTTCCTACATGATTATTGGTGGTTGTCAACCATGGACCATCTTCTGCAATCTTTAGTCCCCATCACATCCTATTACTAAAACTTATCAGTTACTATGTTTGCTTGTCTACTGCAAATACTGTAATGAAAAGGGAATGAATCTGAAAAAAAGGGGCATCCAAATCAGTTACTATGTTTGCTTGTCCTCTGCAAATACTGTAATGAAAAGGAAATGAAACTAAAAAAAGGAGCATGCAAAGAAACAAACCTATACTATGTATAAAAGTATCAACGGGAAAAACTAAAAAAGAAAGAATTTAAATTACTCTTATTTAAAAATCTTAATTGCTACAATAATGTCATTATCTATGCTACAACACGGAAGCATTATACTACTAAATACTATCATACTACTCCTATACTAGAAATATTAGAACCAAAATCGTTATTTCTATTTTAATTTGAACTCCCATTCCAACTAGGAGATTAACCAAAAAAAGAAATGATGCATAATAAGCTATACCTTAACCAAAGAAAAAATAACAATGCATGCAACTCCTAATTAATACATTAATTTAACATTGGAAAAGCCGTAAGTTACCTTAAATACTAAGTGGTTCTTGAAATGTTTGCTTGGGTATGATCATGTAAATGTGAGAAGCATTAGAAACACATGCATGATGCAGGCAGGTATAGCATAATGTTGAATTGGCAGGCATAGGTAATGCTCCCTTATGTTAATTATTAATAGAATAATATACTGACTAGTGACTGCCCATGTTGGTTGAATGGAATTACACAATATTCATAAGCTATAAAGAATATAATCATAATTGTCAGATCCATTGCTTTTCTCATTGCCCAAGCAAATATCATCGTGCCCCCATGTCATTGTGCTTGAAGTGGATGCATTTAAAATAAGCAACATTTCCGACCAATGAATTTGTAGTTTATTAATATGGGAATCCTTTGGAATACTAAGATAGCTTTATTAACATTTGAGAAGACTGAAATTGCTGCAAGAAAATAGTTATTGGTTAACACTAAGGTAGTAGTTACTAGTTTGATTTTCAATGAAAATAAATTAATTTACTTATAAAAAAATATAATTTTCAAATGATTTTAACGCATCTCCTATTTCCTTAATTGGTATGTACGTTATATAAAAGCCATGTGATTCGTGCATTAATAAAAGGGCAAGTTACAAAAACACCTCATTTGAACAATTAATTATAAATAGACTACTCATTTATTTTCTTCTCACATCATACTATCATTTTTTTACATCATACCACTCAACCTATTTTTCTTACATCTCTTCCTACAAAAGGACATTTCTCTTACATTTTTTTACCACAATTCGTTTTTAATATTTTTTTAGTTTTAGTCCTTGTATTTTATTTTATTTTTCATTTTAGTCATTTTTTGTTTTTTAATTACTCCATTTTCACTTTTTTTAAATCTATTTTTTTTTTCAAATAACTAAAAATCAACAAGTAATAAAATTTTTAAAAACCTTTTTAAAAACTTAATTTTTTTTTGAAAAAACGAAAAAACCAACCTAAGATCAACTCTTCATAAACTCTACATAAACTTTTTTAGAATCAACCTAAAATCAACTCTGCAAAAAAAATTAAAACCTTAAAAATCAACCTAATATCAACTCCACATAAACTCTACATTAATTTTTGTTAAATCAACCTAAATTCAACTTTACATAATTTTTTGAAAAACCTAAAAACAACATAAAATCAACCTAAAAATCAACTCTACATAAACTTTTTAAAAACCAAAAATCAACCTCAAATCAACTAGACTTAAAAAAATTTAAAAACTAAAAACAACCTAAAATCAACCTACATAAACTTTTTTAAAACCTAAAAACAACCTAAAATTAACCTAAAAGCAATTCTACATAAAATTCTATTTAAAACCTAAAACATAACCTAAAATCAACTCTACATAAACTCTTTATAAGCTTTAAAATCAATCTTAAATCAACCTAAAAGCAACCTTATGAAAATTGAACTAACTTGTTTTAAAATTAAAATAAGTTTCTAATAATTTTTAACCTTTTCTTAACATTTTTTAACATCTTAAATTAATTTTAAACATAATAACATAAAAAACTAAAAAAAGAAAAAGAAAAAACAACAGCTAGGGTTTCCTTTGAAACCCTAGCCGACCTGACCGCAGCCCCAAACGACCAAATCTGGCCTCCGCTCGTTCAAACAACAGTTGATGAGGGGAGCGAGGACATGGAAACTGAAAATGACAGCGAGAAGGACGATAACGACGACGTGGAGAGCGAGGAGAAGAACGAGGAGGACGAGAGCAAGGTGGACCACGACGATCATAGATTGTGGAATGGAAGATGACGAAACACAAAGTTGATGTAATGACAGATCCAATGGCGAAAGAGAGAACGAGATAGAGGGAGAACGGTACAAAAGAGGGAGAGTGAGAAAAGAGACGAGAGAGGCGGCGGAAGAGGAGGTGAGCCAAAATAGGTGAGAGGGAGAGAGAGATGGTGGATGACAGTAAAGGGTGAGGAAGACAGAAAATAGAGAGAGAATAACAGAGAAGAAGAGAGAGAAGAGAAAAAGGAGTGTATTATTAGAAAGTCCAAATTCGTACAGATTGAGAAATTAACCTGTTCAAAGTGTTAAATTCTGGCGTCCAATTAAGAAAAAAATGCAAGCTCCGTTAGTTTAAAAGGAATGGTCAAAACAGAAGTGTATAATGTAATTAATCCTTAATAAAATAACAATGAATAATCAGGTACAAATCTGGAATTTGTAATAATCGTTATTCTATGATGATATTTAAAGAAAAAAAATTGTTGGATAACCTAGAGTCTTGAGACAAGTATAACTTAGAACGGGTCGTCATCTTGAAGAGATTTTTAAAATGAACTCGGGGAACTTCTAGGAGCGTACTCAAAAGAAAAAATTATTTTAAGGACTTTAAATGTGCAATATTATACAATTCTTTCGTATCAAATATACTTATCGTGATTTAATTTAACATTATTTATTATCTAGGCAGACATTAAAAAACATGTTAACCACTTTTAACCATCAAAGGTATGACTTTGAATTTCAAATGTAAAAAAAGCATTTGTTGGAGTAAAGAAAATCACCGTAAAAAAAAAGAGTAAAGAAAGTCGTTAATTCTGAAGTAATTGCCCACTCTTTATACTTAAAACCAACAGATAAATTTGTGTTCTAGTGTTCTGGAATCGTCTATAATGCTGAAGATATGATTTACTCAAGAATGGTGATTGACATAATATATGGAGGACCCTTTGACAAACCTAGCCGTCGAGTCAGCCTGCACAATTATTAATTGTCAAAAGGAATCTGATTCTTTCCATAATATAATAAATAAAACTAAAAGTAATTGACCGACACAATACGTGACATTAACTAACAAACTACTCTAGTATGTGGCAGACAATCACATGTGATACTTTAATAAAGTTAACACAAAGTAAACAACTTGACATAAAGTAAGTAGACACGACATCACGTTGAGGTAGAACATCTTCTTTCCTTGACACAACCTTACTCCAACAATCTCAGAAGAACATCCATTGATGACGAGACATTCTCACTTGTTCTCTGTGAGCCATGCAACCTTCTGACATCCAAAACCATTGTGGAAGAATCAGGAGTTTTTCATTAGACTCCCGTTCAAGAAGAATGAAGACGTAAATCCTACCAAAACAACTCATCCAGGGATGACACCCTCTAACTCAATCCTTGCTAAGGAAGAATGTTTACAGATACTCCAATAAGGCCTCATACTATTGTCAAGCCTTCTATGTCAACAAAAGGAGTGAGCAGGTCAGAGAAAATAAGCGGCTTGTAATTGACTACAAGCCCCTGAACAAATTCTTGAAGGATGATAAGTTCCCTTTGCTGAAGATCCAATCC
>CAODLS010268564.1:0-12124 GCA_948243855.1 Flueggea neowawraea
CATCAGAATTATCCTAAACAATTGTTGCCATTAATTTCTCATTGTTTCCCCTATGAGGACCATTCTTTTTCATGTGCCCTATCTCCTTACAGTGATAACACCTCAAACCATGTTTCTTTTCCATTCTATTGCCCCTACTCATGGTTAACCCGAACTCCACCTTGTCTCCACCCAAACTAGAAGTTAACCTCTTCAATTATTTAGACAACAAAGCATCATTAACATCATTAATAGAAATTTCATCTCTACAATACATGATAGTATCAATAAAACTCTCATATGATTCAGGAAAAGAATTTAACAAAAACGTAGTTTGATCCTGTTCCTCAATGTCAATACCAACACCTTTCAAATCTAATACAATCCTATTAAATTTATCAATATGTTCGTTTATCTGCATGCCTTATGACATCTTCAAGATATGCAACCGCCTTTTCTGATAAAGCTTGTTCGACAGGGATCTTTTTTGACACTTGCTGTCAAGCTTCTGCCATAAGACTACTGCAGTAGTTTCATCAGCTACCTACCTCAAGACTTCATTCGCCAGACTCAATAAAATTGCACCATGCGCTCTCTTCACAGGCTCCGCTTTCTGCGCCGCTATCAGTTCTACCGGTAATTTCTCTTCACCTTCAATCGGCTTCTCACACTTCTGTTGAACCATAATTATCTTCATCCTCAGCTTCCACAGCGTGAAATCATTCGACCCATTTAATTTTTCAATCTCAAATTTGTACGAAGACATCTTCTTTCTGCAGAACGAACCCCAAGAGTTTCTAAACAAACATTTGTGGTTCTGATACCACTTGTTAGGAGAAAATCGTCGATAGAAGAATGCGGAATAACAAAAAGCAATCACACAAGAACACAAGATTTATGTTGTTCGATCAATTCGATCTACGTCCACGGCAGAGCACAAGTAGTTCTACTATTTAGAGTCAAAATCAAGCACAACGGCTTATAACGGCGTTCAAAAGCTTATAAGAGCCACCAAAGGCATCTAAGATTATTCCCAAGCCACCTATTTACAGTTTACAATAAATACAAGTCAAAATAGATAAGGAAAACCCTAAAACATTACCCAAACCCATCATAAACTCAAGACATGGGCAAGAGAAGCAAGACACTGTCAAAACCAGTCAAGACACGGCCAAGAAAGCGCGTTCGTGTCTTGAAAAAACGCATCCTGGAGCACCACGGGAATGGCCACGACCGTGGCCCAAGCTATGGCCACCCAACTTGCTTCCAATCCGTTTCCAGGATTGCACACGGGCAACGCCACGCCCGTGTGTCCGTCCGTGTCCAACCAATAGCTTGTTTTCCTTCACAAATCCATTCCTCTTTGACTTGAATTGATTCTTTTAAGGTTTGGCTTCAATCTTCTTCAAGAAAATCACTTCAACATTAATAAAATGGGTGGCAAAAACGTGTGAGGAAGGGACTAATTGGGGCTATAAATACGGACCTCACGTGTTGTAGTGTGTGCAAGAAAAAATTGTGTGAGCTTTGGTGCTTTGAATTGTGAAACACAGAGAGTGTGGTGAGGTGCAGAGACTTGAGTGAGATTTGTTGAGAGAAAATTGAGAGTAATTTTCTTGAGTTGCGAGTGTTGTAAACACTTTGTATTTTTTCTCCCTTTAGTGAAAGATTTACAGCAGCCCGTGGAGTAGACAAGTTTATGCCGAACCACGTAAATTATATGTGTTGATTTAATTTTTTTTACTCTCTCCCATATATCTGGCTGTATAGGGAATTTGTATTTTTTCCTAACACTTTTGACTGGTTAGAAGACAGTACCATGTGATACGGTATGAGTAATGTCTTTTGCAGACCCCATCTAATGATTCATGACCATTAACCAGATTTTCAAGAACCATTTTTATCAATATATATACACTCACTTGTATGCTCAAAACCAACACAGCTTAAATCTTCAAAGTTCTCTCAATAGCTTCTGGTTCTTGAATTACTTCAACACATATACAACAACAGATACTACCATGGCTATTCGTTCGTCTGTTAATCTTGCCAAGCAAATTCTTCGCCGAGCTTCAAGATCTTCTGATGTGGCGAAAGGGTTCTTAGCAATCTATGTTGGCGAAAGCGAGAAGAAGAGATTTGTAGTTCCAGTGTCCTACTTGAACCAGCCTTCATTCCAAGACTTGCTAAGTAAAGCCGAAGAAGAATTTGGTTTTAACCATCCAATGGGAGGCTTAACTATTCCCTGCAGAGAAGATACATTCATTGATGTTACTTCTAGTTTGTGTAGATCATAAGTGGGGGTTCATTACCAATCACGAAAAACAATTTTGTATGGCATAAATTGCCAATTGAATTGTATATAGTTACCATCAGATAATTTTTTTTTTTCTATCAAACGGAAATATAATCTCATATGAGTTATTCTTTATCTTCTGACATGATCTCTGATAATCAAACAATTTAACATATTTGCAACTGATACCATATAAAAAAAAGTTCATTTGTCATAAATAGCGGGCTCCCTTGTTTTTGAGCAAACATCATTGCTTAAATAGCAATTCACTTCTGAAGTGAAGAAGTTAAACAAAAAGTTCACAGTTTCTTTTTTTTTTTCATGTTATAGAGGTGGAACTTCAGTTATAATTTCATTTTAACCTCGTAAAACCACCTTGGTGTTTACCGATAGGCTTGTAGCCTAATGACGCTGGGATTGTCTCTAATGTTTAGAAAATCTGAGAGTTTGAAGTTCAGGGGATGTTATGATGCAGAAAGAAAAATTAAAATACTTTTATGTTGCTTCATATAACCAAGAGAGTGTTTAAATTTGACATCTTTCTGTCATTAACCAGAGAACAATTTATTTCTGACCAGCAAAAACAAAATTTGATTAATTTACTACAGCATTTCATCCTCTCAAACAGGACCTTTCTCCTGCTAAATGGGTCCCTCCGTTCTTGTTCTTCCATTGACTGGACATAAACAAGCAGCAAATTCAATCACAGCCAAGCTTTTGATCCCAAGTTGGAAGACAGAACCATGTGATCCGATGATCTATTCAGCTGATCATGTCTCACAGAAAAGCCAAACCCGAAAGCCTCTTCACCACTAATATGCATTTATTAGATTTTTCACACACCGGCATGCACATGCACATGCACCGTACTCAAAAGAGAGACCATAGAATTTGATGAAATACACCAAATATCTTAAGCATGTCTGCAGAACAAGGGCTCCCTTTGTTCTGCATCAACATCAGTATTAATTCTCCAACTGTCTGTATCCGATCTTTCGCTGTTCTTTCATTGGATTGTTTCCGTAGCTGTAGGGTACGTACTTTCTCAACATATGGCTGCAATGTGAAGTATACAAATTACAAACCTGCTTATTCTTCTACGATTGATGATGGGTTGTCAGACAGGACCATGTGATAGCAAGTAAGTACCATCTTTTTGCAGACCCCATCCAAATATATTCTCCTCCACTAACTCCTGATTGTCCAGGACTATTTCACCTATATAAACATCCTCATACTTGGTTCATAACTAAACACAGCCTCAAGCCCTTCACATTTTCTCAACAGCTTCCATTTCTTCAACACAGATACAGCAACAAAAACAACAATGGCTTTTAGTTTGCCGGTTAATCTTGCCAAGCAAATTCTTCGCCTAGCATCAAGATCTTCAGATGTTCCAAAAGGGTTCTTAGCGGTCTACGTGGGTGAGACCGAGAAGAAGAGATACGTGGTTCCAGTATCTTACTTGAACCGACCTTCATTTCAGGACTTGCTAAGTAAAGCTGAAGAAGAGTTTGGTTTTAATCATCCAATGGGAGGCTTAACAATTCCCTGTAGAGAAGACACTTTTATTTATGTCACTTCTCGGTTGAGTAGATCATAACTTCGGCAAGACTAACTAATCATTCACAGGAAAGTTAACAGAAAATTTTTGTATACCAGGAATTGGCTAAATTCAATTCACTGTACATAACTCTTTTTTTTAGCTAAATAGCTTTATGAGAGGATTAAATACTATGTCCTCCCTAGTGAAATTGTTGAATTTGAATTATTTGTTCAGTCCCCAGTATATTAGTGAAAATCATTATTTCCACAATTTGGTGCCTCGTCATCAAACAAGCTAGAGAACTATAACAAGAGCTCTTTCCAACATAAATTGCAGAAAATCTTAATTTGGTTGTCTAGGACAGTGTGGATCTATATCTCCTGGAGAATTTTCAACTTTTACGCAAACGGGTTTTAGATCGATTGCTTGACCTTGAAGCATGTAACTTTGAGTTGCTCTAAGATTTTAAAGTGAGACTAGTGTTAGGGCCCAAATACATAAATAAACTCACACAAGAAAATAAAATAATAGAGAAAAAGAGAAGAAAATATAAAAAAAAATTAAAATAGTTCGGTCACTCAATAGACCGTCCATAATCTCCACTAAAATAATATTACAATTTTTGGATGGAAAATTTTGTTAAAACCCTCTCACTCTCACAAATTCAAGCTCAAGTTACACCTCTCTAGTTAACTAGCTTAATTAGAATTTGTTATACAAAACAACTTGGGCTCGAGACCTATTTATTAGGGAGAGATCCCTTTTCAATTTCACACCTAATCGATGTAGGAGAAAACCTTTCTCCAAATCCACTCCTAAATAATGTGGGAACTTCTTTAATAATCCCTCTCCTATTTGATGTGAGATTTGGGGAGTTATCCCAACAAATCCTCACTCTAGCCAAATCCCTACATATCTCAACAATTTCAGAAAAATTGGCTCTCTTCGCAGTCTTCGTTTTCTTAGTTCTGCTACTTCCATTATTAAGGAAACATCTATCCAAATAGTAAATATTTGTCCCTTTCTCCCTTCCTTGCAATATCAACCTGTCACTCCTAAACACTTTGCAAAAATCTTCATTGCTAACATATTTGTACCCACGAGATGCCAATCCACCCAAAAAAAATATATTGACTCTAGCACTAAGTACAAACTTCACATCAACAAGTGTTTTGACAACACTATTATGGAGCTTCAGGTGAACTCTTCCAATGCCTTCAACCTTCAACTTTTCCTTGCTCCCTAAAAGGATGTAGCTAAAATCTCCTTCTTTCTGCAAAGTGTCAAAAGAAATTCGATCTCTAAAAATATGCATGTCAACAGCAAAATCTAACACCCAACTGAAATGATCTTCAACAAGATCATCAGCAACAGTCAACAACACATCACTATAACCTTCAACCACATTAATAGAAGAGTCACAAACTTTCTACTTACTCTTCATCATTCCTTATAGACTCTTCAAGTCCTCTTTAAACTGTGGGCAACGAGATTGCATGTGGATGGTTTCTCCACAATAAAAGCACTCAACAATACTCATTTCTCTCCAATGCGATATAAAACAACTTGGGCTTAAGGCCTATTTATAAGAGAGAGACTCATTCTCAATTTCACACCTAATTGATATGGGAGAAACCTTTCTCCAAAAGCACTCCTAACCAATGTGGGATTCACTTCTTTAATAATCTCTCTCCTATTTGATGTGGGATTTGGGGAGTTATCCCAACAACTAATTCTTCCCATCTTTGGAGGCCGAGGAGAGGACTTGGCAATGGCGATCTTTTCGTCCTTTTTGATGATCATAACTGTCATCCAGGATTTCCACACTACATTTCTTTCACTCCTTTCCATTTTGTATTCTTGCCCACACATAAGCTCTTCACAATCATCATCGTACGAATAGTCAATTTCTATAGCAGACTTGTCGAATACAATACATGGAAATAAATTGCCTCTTTCATACTCAACAAGGTATTTCCATGTATCTATATTTGACAACAGTGCTACAACTTGAAGAATTTTAAGAACTTACAACTTGTATCCTAAAACACTTGTCTGTTGAAAAATGGGAGATCAGATGTGAAACTAACATTTTTGTTGGTTTTGAGGACTTAGTTTAGAGAGGAAAGTTTGAGAGGAGAAGGAAGATGTTAAAAACATGTGAAAATTATACCTTTGATGTTTGAACCATTCAAAAAAAATAGACACCGTCTTTAGGAGTTTCAAGCTTTATTTTAGTGATTTTATTTTGAAAATTTTCAAAGCCAATGTTCACATCTCAATGCTTATATATATGTAGCTCATTATAAATAAATAAAACACACAACATTTATACCATATATACACATACTCTCAAACTCACATTCTCCACTTCTCCACCACAAAAATAACCAACAGAAAAGATGAAAAATATACTAGAAGCTTTTGTTTTCATTCTTACATTGAAGTGTGTCAAAACACATATACGTAACTTGTGCAAAGCAAGTTTTTATGGTCTTCTAGATATATTATAGAAATTACATGATTACAAATATTAAGCAAGAAGACTAACATTACAGCACTTAACATCATCAAATTTTCACAACCATCAACACTTCTCCTTGATGTTGGTGTTGTAGATGACTCTAAGCTTTTCTCTTAGAGCTTCAAATTTTCTTTTATGCCAAGCCTTTGTAAATATATCTGCTAGTTGATCTTTTGTTCCACAATGCGGCATCTGAATTCCATTATCACTTTCAAATTCTGTTATAGCATGATATTTAATTTTGATATGCTTTGTTTTCCTATGAAAGACAGGATTCTTCACCATGGCTATAGCTAATTTATTGTCCCAAAGAATTTCTATAGGTTTTTGTTGCACAAACTTCAAATCTTCAAAAATCTTCCTTATCTACAATGTTTGATTCACAGTAGCAAAAGCTACAATGTATTCTGCTTAAAATGTTGATCGTGTTGAGTTTGATTTTGATGATGATGAATGTAAAACATGCATGAAAAGATGCAAAGTTGCAGATTTGCTGATATTTGGCCATAAAGCACTTACTATGCAATATAAGCACGTAGGACAAAAGCAATGCGCATAAAAAGTGATGCAGTGCATGTAGAAGTGTTGATCTAGGAAGCAGAAAGTGCCAGACATTAATCTATGCACGCAAAAGAAATGCTACGCACGTAGTCGTGCAAGTGATCAAACGAGTTGAGTATTTGAGAAATTGAGCATGTAGAAGGATGCAGCAAGGCCCATAGAAGAGAAAAATTATAATCATTGAAAAGACATTCTTTGCACATATACGAGCTGCAATTGCAGACAAATCCAAGACGCTCATTGGGATTTGAATTTCAAATATTCTCTTACAAAAGTCACATGAAGATTCAACGATTCAAGTTTGAGTATCCAACTACGCACGTAAAAGGTGGAGTTACTCACATAGTAAAATGTCTGGGTGAAATTGCATATTCTAGAATTAAGATCAATGCACGCAAAACACGGTACAATGCACGTAGATCAGATCCTACACACTTAGAAGAGAAGCAAAGCACGCAGATGCTGATCCACTCAAAGCAGTAACCACTAGAGTTCTTGCAATGTACGTAGAATGGTTATCAATGCACACAGAACTCAGTTGGAACAAGGTACTACACACGTAGATGGTGGCTACGTACGTAGAACGATGTGACGTCATTTAAATCAAAATTTTCTATTATCTCACAACGGCTATTTTGAGGCTTCCAACGGCTATATTCCTTTAAACGACTATAAATAGGCGTCTTAGATCAGAAGAGAGATAACAGATACCTTTGCCAAGATTTGCTATTCATTTTCTCTCTCATCTCTACGTTTTTAACCCATTTGAGCTATTCACTTGCAATCTGATTTTTGGGTTGGTGTAAACTTTAATCTGTTATATTATTGGGTTGATTTTGTATTAAGAAAGGTCATTTGCTTGAGGGTAGATAGGTTTCCTTGTTGAGCCTTAGAAAAACAAAAATGGTTACTAGTAAGCCTTAGAAAACTAGTGAAAAATGGTTTTCTAGTTGATCCCGTAAAAATTAGAAGCTTGTTTTACTTATTTGGTCCATAAAAATAAGTGGAAAGTAGTTTTCTAGTTGAACTCGTAAAAACTAAGGAAACGGTTTGCTAGTTAAGTCTAAAAAGACTAGCAGTTTGGCTTGCTTGTTTTATCCTTAAAACAATGTGTAACGGTTTGCTTGTTCAACCCGCAAAAAGAAGTTGTTGTAAACGGCTTCCCTCTACCTGAAAGTAAGGAGATAGTGGATTGAAATTCTCTAGTAGATCTAGAAGAGTGGACGTAGGTCAAGAGGACCGAACCACTATAAATTGAGACTTTGTTTTCTCTCTCCCTTACTCTCTTTACTTTATTTTATATTTGCATCATTTTGTTTGTGAATTGGTGATTTGTTTGCTTCCGCATTTA
Source organism: Flueggea neowawraea (assembly GCA_948243855.1). Classification (NCBI taxonomy): domain Eukaryota; kingdom Viridiplantae; phylum Streptophyta; class Magnoliopsida; order Malpighiales; family Phyllanthaceae; genus Flueggea; species Flueggea neowawraea. The sequence continues at coordinate 8,258 of CAODLS010268564.1, forward strand.
CATTTTGATTTTTATTTGAAAATAACGTTGTTATTTGTTTTAGTTTGCAAAATATTTTCAACAAATTTTTTAAAATCTTTAAAACTCCAATTCACCCTTCTTGGAGTGCTATTCACATCTGGACCGAGTATTTACAATTGGTATCAGAGCTTGTGCTCTTGATATTTCATTTTGGCTTAACATCCAAAAAGAGTTAAAGATTCCAAAAATGGCATTCTTAGATAGCATTCATAGATATGAAGGTTTGACCATTAATAGAGCTCCTTTCTTTGATGACAGTGATTTCCTTTATTAAAAAATAAGAATGATGGTATTTCTCAAGTGTGAAGCTAAGGAAATTTGGGATGCAGTGGAGACTGGTCTGTATATTCCAACGAAGACAATAGATGGTGTTGAAAGGACCAAACCAAATGAAGAATGGACAGATCATGACAAAGATATGGTACGCTACAACAACAAGGGTATGCACATACCTTATTGTGCATTAAGTAAAACTCAATTCAACAACGTCCAGCAATGTCAAAATCCATATGAGATTTGGAGGACTTTGGAGATTACTTATGAAGGCACCTCACAAGTCAAAGAGAACAAGATCTCTCTCCTTGTCCATAAATACGAGTTATTCAAAATGGAGGAGGAAGAATCCATTCAAGAAATGTTTGATCGCTTCAACAATATTATTAATGGTCTCAAAGCTCTTGGAAAATTATATTCAAATTCAAAGCTTGTGAGAAAATTGTTGAGGCCACTTCCAAACTCATGGGCTTCTAAGAAAGATGTCATCTTAGAAGCCAAAGATCTCTCTTCTCTTCCATTGGAGGAATTGCTTGGATCCTTACTCACACATGAAATGGGATTGGAAGAAGAAGATGATGGAAAAAAGAAGAAAAACAAGAATATTGGCATTGCTCTCAAAGCATCCTCAAAATACATTAAAAGCCCAAGTAAAGACGAGGATGAAGAAGAAGATTTTGAAGATGTCAAGTACCTTACAAAGAAATTCCAAAAATTCCTTCACAAAAAAGAGATGCAAAGGAGGAGAGCAAGAAGAAGAGCAAATCCATTTGTTATGAATGTCATGAACCAAGACATGCTAAACCAAACTGCCCACACTTGAAGAAATACAGCAAAAGAAGAAAAAAAAAAGAATTTTTTGACTCTATATCAAGTTCAAGTGATGATGATAATGCAAACTATGAGATAGAAGGGATATGCTTGACTGTCATCAAGGAAGAAAAGAGGAAAGCAAATGTGGTATCCTTTCTTTGAACTCAAATTCTATTTTATTTTGATTTCTGTGTATATATGCATTTTGATTATTTGATATGATTTCAGTTTTTTAATGTTATTTTGTGCTTGATTAGTGATAAATTGATTTAATTTGACATATGCTTATTTGAAATTGATTGCACATGTTGATTTTTTGTATTTCAAAGAAGGAGATATATTTTTTATTATTGTTGTGCATATTTTGAAACAAAAATGGAGAGTTTTACTTCCAAAATGGTTTATTTGAAAAATGTGTTTTACTTAGGCAGAGCAATATGTGCTTAATAATTTTTTCATATTTTCTTTAAAAAAAGGGAGAATGTTGATTTTGAATATTCTTGCATATATTTTTGATGATACAAAAAGGGAGAGAAGTGTGCATGAATTTGTATATCTAAACATTTGGTATCTCTATGCTTTGAACATCATGATTATATTGTGTTGAAGTAACCAAGTGATAAGGAATAAAATCCTTGATCAAATTATTTGTCATTGATGAATAGATGTTCAAATTCATGTATGTTTTGTCATCATCAAAAAGTAGGAGATTGTTGAGTTTGGTTTTGATGATGATGAATGCAAAACATTCATGAAAAGGTGCAAAGTTGCAGACTTACTAATATCTGGACATAAAGTACTTACTATGCAATCTAAGCACATAGTACAAGAGCAATGCGTATAAAAAGTGATGCAGTATGCGTAGAAGTGTTGATCTAGGAAGCAGAAAGTGCCAGACAGTAATCTACGCACACAGAAGAAATGCTACGCACGTAATCGGGCAAGTGATCATACGAGTTGAGTGTTTGAGAAATTAAACACATAGAAGGATGCAGCAAGCCACGTAGAAGAGAAAAGTTGTAATATTTGAAAAGATATTCTATGGACATAGAAGAGATTGTTGCGCACATAGACGAGCTATATATGCAAACAAAGCCAAGACGCTCATGGGATTTGAATTTCACATATTCTCTGACACAAGTCATATGAAGATTCAACAATTCAAGTTTGAATATCCGACTATGCACATAGAAGGAGGAGTTACACATATATTCTGGAATTAAGATCAATGCATATAGAATACGTTACAATGCATATAGATCATGAGCCTACGCACGTAGAAGAGAAGCAAAGCATGTAAATGCTGATCCACTCAAAGCAGTAACCACTAGAGTTCTTGCAATGTACGTAGAATGGATATGAATGCATACAGAACTCAGTTGGAACAAGGCACTACTCACGTTGATGATGGCTACACATGTAGAAGGCAGTGATGTAATTTAAATTAGAATTTTTCATTCTCTCACAATGGCTACTTTGAGGCTTCCAATGGCTATATTCTTTTAAGTGGATATAAATAGATATCTCAGATCAGAAGAGAGATAAGAGATACCTTTGCCAAGATTTGCTAATCATTTTCTCTCTTATATCTACCTTTCTAACTCTTTTGAGTTATTCACTTACAATTTGATTTCTGAGTTGGTGTGAGCTTTAATCTGTTATATTCTTGGGTAGATTTTCTATTAAGCAATGTCATTTGCTTGAGGGTAGATAGGTTTCCTTGTTGGCTTTAGAAAAACAAGAGTGGTTGCTAGTGAGCCTCAGAAAACTTGTGGGAAATGGTTTCCTAGTTGATCCCGTAAAAACTAGAAGTTTGGTTTACTTGTTTGATCTGCAAAAATAAGTGGGAAACGGTTTTTTAATTTAACCTGCAAAAAACTAAGGAAACGGTTTGCTAGTTGAGCCCGCAAAAACTAGTAGTTTGATTTGCTTGTTTTGTCCTTAAAACGAGGTGTAATGGTTTGCTTGTTAAGCTCGCAAAAACAAGTTGTTGTAAATGGTTTCCCTCTACCCAAAAGTGATGAGATAGTGGATTGAAATTCTCTAATGGATCTACATAAGTGGGCGTAGGTCAAGAGGACTGAACCACTATAAATTAAGGCTTTGTTTTCTCTCTCACTTACTCTCTTAACTTTCTTTTAGATTTGCATCATTTTGTTTGTGAATTGGTGATTTGTTTGCTCCCACATTTACATTTTGATTTTGGCTTGAAAATAACTTTGTTATTTGTTTTAGTTTGCAAAAGATTTTCAACAAAGTTTTTAAAATGTTTAAAACTCCAATTCACCCCCCATTTGGAGTGTCATTCACATCAAGACCGAGTATTTACAGACTGTGCAACTGAACTTTAGCTCTTAGAACTCTAACAAAGAACACCTGAGCCAAGTGTAAAAAATATCCAGATGTGCTCTTCATGTCTTTAGTTGCATCAGCATACTCACTGTTAGTGTAAGCCATACCCCCAAATGCATTGTATCCAGATTAATATATATATATATGGCATTGTTTTATCTCATTATTATTCATGTGCATGTTTAATTGGATAAAACATTCATGAATAGTGATTCTGCTTAAGTTATCAAATATGTGATTTGGATAGTAAAACCTTGAAGTATAAAAGAATACTATTCTAAATATCCCTAGTCGATTATTGTCACGAGAATCACAATAAACCAAGACTAGTATGTACTCTGTGAGATGATCATGTTTTACTAGTCATAGGATATGGGATATCAATCAGAGAACATAGAACATGTTAGA
>CAODLS010268595.1:0-13527 GCA_948243855.1 Flueggea neowawraea
GGCGATCAATTCTTTGAAGTCATTGTTAATAACATCCTGTTATCAGGACCCATTCTCGGGACCATGACCGGCGTACGAGGCGGACCGTCTATGGAAGCCCAGCCCATCCCTCACAAGCCTTCCAGAGATTCAGAAATTCTACCCATCATTTAATTTCCAAAACATTTGTTGGAAAAATATTTTATAGATTAAAACAATTTATATATAACTCAATATATAAAAATATAAACCAAACGTATACAAACCATATACTCTGGTAAAATCAAATACAATAAATATATCAGAGTACACATACAATCCAACACCCTACAGTAATTTGGTAAGGAGCTCTACAAAATAACAGAAGCCCGAATAATAGGCATCACTAATCAAAATGCCTCATCACGGGTGTCCAAGATGCAGAATGAACGCCGAAGCCAAAATCTGTGCACCTGGAAGATAGAATCATCCACAACAGAAAATAAAACGGGGGTGAATCCCAATGAGGAATAACACTCCAGAGCGCCTCATATGTGCCTCACATAGTCTGTTTTGAAAACAGTTCGCAAATACCATAAACAGTATTCATAGTATATATATAAATATACACGCTATACAATAATAGCCTTTCGAAAATCCATTTCGAAACCATTTGCAATCACAGCAAACAACATGCACCAAGGCGTATTAAAATCATTTAAGATTTTAAATCATTTATTTTCATGTCAAAACATATACATGCGATAAGGGACTAAACAGGAGTGATATAGACTCTTCCACCTATCACGAATCTATGGATGGGGACTCACCTCCACCATAACAGATCATGTGCCTGATCGGAGCAACATGGCTACCGACAACCCTGGTAGCTGGGTTTTATCAGTCATTGGTATACCAAATGCTATATACCTAGAAGCACAGGTGTTCCTACATCGAAAACTAAAACGTACTATTGTATAGTACAAAATCATATCATGCAATACAACACTTTAAATAATATCATCGATATATAATACATATATACCATTTCAAATCCAGATTCAATTATTTCATAAATAACCATTTTTATGTCAACCAATCCCTTAGATTAGTCATTTTCGAATACATATATCCAACACATCAAAAACAATTAAATAGAGTTTGAGACACGACCAATGTATCTGAAGCTGTTACTCACTCACCTGACAATCCAAGCCAAAGCACCAGTCAAGTCCCACTCAGCGGTGGTTGCTCTCGCTGGCAATGACAAGAAGCTGTACACATAGCACATCCCAAATATCACAATGCGGTACTGTGGCAAATACTCAAATGCATGATATGAAATGCAAATGAAAACTCTCGAAGTCGTCTAAACAAACGAAAGTGAATTCATCACTTTCAACCCAAGATCATGCTTCATTCGATCCCCAACGGAACCAAGCATGTCTCATTAACTCAAATCAATCTCTTGAACATGGATTCGTTCTCCAAATCCACAAACAAAGTCAAAATCCTTTTAGATCTTAACTATAAATCTCGAACTTCCAAGACCCATGCCGAATAACTGGTCAAATCTCTTAACCCAACTCAAATCTGTGAAGTTATAACTCATATCTATTAAGATACATCAGAAACAACACCAGATTTGACAAGAAATTTAGTAAAACCTATAACCTTAATTGTAGAGAAACCCATTTGGTTCAAACACCAAATCCCACGAAACTGATGCTTGATCTTCAAGCTACTGGTCTCAAACAACCATAATCTAACTCTCTTTAACTCGTATTCCATTAGAAATGGAAAGATCTGAACCAAAGCCCAAGTTCGGTCGGAACCCTAGAATGCCCAAAATGCAACGCAAATCAAAGGAAAGAAGAGATTAATGGAAGGTTCTTACCTCTAGATTCGTTGTAGAAGCAAGGAGAAACATAGAAAATTACAGAGAAGAAAATGAGAAAGTGCTCTGATGGTTGAGACAAGTTGTGACCGAAGAAGTGGTGAGTATGGATATTTATAGACTCACGGACTGACCTGTCGCTTTTCATGCACAGTCGCCCAGAAAGACACATCTACGTGCACAGTAGGTCGTGCTCTACGTGGGTAGCATCCCACACAACGTACGTAGACGACAGATCTAAAGTCCCTCATTCAGATCTACAATCTATTTGCGTTCAACCCCCTGTTGTGCGCGTAAAAGGCTTCAGCGTACTCATGGGTCACATCTAAAGGATGAACAACGTGCACAATAACCCATACCACGCACACAGACCAAGCTAAGATCTCGGTCGACTCATCCCCGTCTACGTGCATAGTACTCAGTATTGTGCACGTAGATAACCTCCAGTGTGCGTTGCACTCAACGCATATTCACGGTCAAGGTTCAGGCCTCTACTACGTGCACAGTACCCTATATTAAGCACATAGATGACCTCCAACGTGCACAACACACTCGACACAACCTTCAAACTCAAAGGTCAACATCCCAACTCAAAATCACTTCGGAATACTACTAGATTCTGGCTAAAATAAGCGGGATATTACACTACGAGTATCGAGGTAGAATCTCAATCTCTTATTTGATTATTCATTAATTGATTTGTTGTCTATTTTTTATATGGATGTTGCGATAAGGAGCATATTGAATTGCACCTAACACACATTTATCTCATGTGTGAGAACGTGAAGGATTATGACAATGATGGTTTGTCAACTATAATAAGACCACTTAGTAATGATTAATTCAATACAAAGGCGCCTATGGAATTGTCTAATTTTGTTGGATAATATTCCAAAGGAAGTATAGACGTTTTTGAGATAAGGACAAGGAATAAGTTTAAGAACTCGAAATTCTTAAGAGTTGAAAGACTAGACAGAAATTAAGTGAGGTCCTAGAACATGAACAATGTCAATGCTTCATTAAGCGAAACATTTCAATTGCCAGAGGATTGCACATTTGAGGATACACTGTTGAAATTCACTAAAGTGAAGTGTGTATTTTGTTATATGTTCTAATTTGAACTTATCATGTGCAAAGGTCAAACCTTTATCCTGCGTTTATTTTTGTCATGACTTATTGAATCTCGCATTCAATTTTTCTTGTGATGATAAAAACGTCATTGTGATTATTTTTTAGTACGGACTAATAAAACTCTTCAATGGTTTCATAGTTATGGATTAGATTCCTAACTATTTGAGACCACCTACTTCACGTTATCTTGAGTGATAACATGAAGTCATTGCACAACATGAACCACATTATCCAAAGTCGAATAGTTCGATAAGTTAAGGTGAGAGCGTTGGAAAATTTATGCAAAGTTAAATCACCTAACTACGTGCAATACAAAAGATGAAATACCAGTCACGAAACCATTCACAAAACTGAATTATTATTGCAATCCATTTTGGCTTTTAGTGGTCAAATGGTAAATGTGAGGGCTAGGCACTGGGCCTATGTTTTCATCACATTGTATATGATTATCGTGGGTACAATCATGTCTTTTTGGATTTATCATAAATTAGTAGTACATCGTTGCTTCTCATGACTTGTACATCAAGTTGAGAGTCAATCAAAGACTTAAGGACCAACTAACGTCGTGAATATTTTTGATTAAGAATCCAAAAGTAACGTGATGAAAAGTAAAAATGAACATGAGTTGTTAACTCTCAAACCTCTACAACAAGCGTGTGGTAGAGAAGAAGAGTTGATATTCTCAATCTGGTTAGATACAATATGAATAATACCATCATGTTATTAACCATCTGCCCTCTATGATCGTTACTTATACATATCTTATGGATTTGTCATAAGTTTGACATAAACCACTTAATACCATGAAATGAGTTGCCTAAGTCTGCGAAGCCTTCGTCAAAAAACACCAAGAAGCGAAAGGTGTATTCTTTGTGAAGATACCTTATTGTGTCCAAAATGACATTTTTTAGGTCTTTCATAGGACAGTAAGTCATAGCGTAGTAATGAAAAAATAGAAGTCATATTCTTTGTGAATCAATTCCTGCACTCGGATAAAGTGAATACAATTTTTCACTTTATCCATGAGATTCAAGAAACTATACTGTTCAAGGTCACTCCCTTCGAGTGCGAGAATTCTGGAGGAAGATGAGGAAAGATGATGAGGGAAGAAGGTTTTGATCATTTTGTCCAAGTTCGTGATTAAATATCATAACCACCTACATACTTGGGTCATAACCATCTAACTCGTCTACTTAAGTGTGAATGGTCCTGATCTTGACTCAAGTGGTAGCATGGTTCCTAATTCTTGTGAGAATAGGAAACTTAATTTCAGTGGGAGTTCTTGACTCTTGTGGGAGTTTGGAATGTAATCCCAGTGTGAACATTTCGAATTTCGCAATGAATGTGTATATGACATGTTTTCCCAAGTTTTGGGAATGCATAGTTAAAAAGGGTAAAGTTTCACGACATCATTTTTTTGTGAATGCTTTTATTGTGACCTTTTTTTAGCAATCCCGCTAATCAAGGATGAACTATGAAAGGTTCTCTCATCCCAATAAAAGTATGTTGAATTACGCAATGGGAATATGAATGACATTTGCGAGATCAAAATGAAGTTGAGTACTGGTCGAACTGCCCAAAAGGTGCAAGCTATTGGGAATATGTGGATACAAGATCAAACGAAATATCTATGAAGAGCATCAACATTCATGAGAAAGAGATAGATCTTGAGTAGAGTCTTTCTCGTCTTGTTGTAAGATTTGCCTATGTCAAACTTTGGCTATGAGGGCTAGTCTAGACCTTAAGACTTCTTTTCTCAAAAGAGAATCGGGAGAAGAAACATATACGATCCAACCCATTGGTTTCATCATGTAAGGCAACAAACATATAGTCGTTCATCCTTGGTGAGTTTTTGAGGAATTGGTATATTCAAATTCTTCATGATAATACCAAATACTCTAGAGGTAAGTCTGGTCATTCTACTCCCGTTTGTCAATGACACACTTGTTGCTAGAAGTGATCTAGCGTACATGAATGTCATTGAGGATTGGTTGTGATCCAGACTAAAGATAATTTATATGAGTAGTCTTTGGAAATGAGATTTCAAGGATTGTTCAATACGTTGGTGTCCCTCTCTAAAGAGGATGTTTCAACGAAATCTTGAACAATTTTGCATTGTGAGCCCATAAACTTCCTAAGTTCAAGAATTAGCTTTTGCCAAGCACATGTGTCCACATATGATGTGAGAAAGGGAAAACGTATAAGAAATATTCCTATATGAATTAGTAGACAAAGAAAGGTGTGGCTTGTTGACAAGTCTATGACTTTCTACATATAAGAATTAAGTTCTATTATGCTATAATTTAGCTAGTAGGTGTTGGATAACCCCAAGAGAATGGTGTTAGAAAGCAATGGATGAGATACTTGAAATGCGATGTAGCCAATGCACTGTATTGTCAAAGAAAAGATCTTTGGTCAAGTAGACACACAATTGCCAATTAGCCATATGATGTGGACAAAGAGTAAGGTCTACATTAGGGTGTGAATTTTTTCTTGGATTTTGGGCCATCTTTTGAGGTAGAAAAAGTCATGCATGAGTAGTGAGAATTACCATGCAAAGCTATATGTATAGCTTCACTAAAATACAACGTGAAAGGGAGGTTGAAAAGAGTGATTTGAGTACAATTCAAAACTAAATACCTTGAAAGAATAGATGACAGTCTATGGTGACCGTCAACGGTCAAAGTTAAGCAAATCCCATCAAGTATCATTTTGGACAAAGACCATAGTTGCACAAATGAATGGTGAACTTAGAGTTCAAGAAGTCCACGCAGAATGTAGATTCGCTTGTAGAAGCCTATCAAAAGAGATGCACTCCTTGATATTTGTGTGGTAGTAAAATGTGTAATTTGTTGATACATGGAGCAATACATGAGTGTGAATATTTTTGGGTAAAACATTTACAGTATGTTTGGTTCATGGAATTGATGAGGAATGGAATTGGAATTCCATGTGGAATTCATATGACCTTATTTGGTTTGTGGAATTCCAATTCCACATATTGCCAATTCCATGATTTTGTAGAATAGCAATTCCTAACATATAACTAGGAATTGCAATTCCACAACTCAATAGAATAAGCATTGAATATGAAAAGTCTTTTACGTTTTTAATAGGAATTGATATAATTGGATTTTTTTCTAGTTTTTAAAATTTAAAAGATATTTTGCGCATTTTTCATTTAACAATTTCATTATATTTTAACAATTTCATTTTATTTTAATAATTTTTTTTGTTTATCATTTATTATGTTGCTTTGTTTATTATTTATATATTATATTTTATTCTTATGTTGTTTACACATTTATTTAAATAAAATACCAAAAGTACAATATTTAACTCTATTTGAAAAGTTAGAGACATAATAGTTTTTTCCAAATAATTTATATTCTATTCCTTACAATATTGCATTCAACCAAACAAAGGAATGTAATAGAATTGTTATTCCATTCTATTTCCATTCCATCAATCAAACAATGGAATAGAATTGTTATTCCATGGAACAAAAAAATTATTCCACATGGAATAGCAATTTTATTCCATGACATTCTATTCCACGAACCAAACGACCCCTTATAGTCTTTGTGACAAGAGCATGTTGGATGGAGAAATGACCCACTCATAGGGGTGTTTACCTTAGGTTTGACAATTTTTTTTCCAAATGGCAAGATGAGGCAGATTTTGAACATTTTTGTGTAAACGCGAGAGTGTGTTCATAATCAAAAATGTCACCTTGCAAAAGTTACAGGATGAAGATTTAAGGTTAATTTGTGAAATACGGCATGAATGGTGGATCCATGTTAGATTACTAAGTAATCTTGCTAAGTGTTTAGACAGACTTAGCATACTCTGTCTTAATACGAGAGGTAATCCTAGTGGAAGGTGATCTAAGGTAGAATGCTTGGGTGCAATCTAACCGAAGCCTTTGTATAGTGTTAATTTAGTATTTTGAAACATGCGCTCGTTCAAGGAATGAAAGAACACCATGAAACATGTTCTTATCATGTGTGCAAAAGTTCGACCATGGAGATGAGAAATCTTTCTATACAAGATAATCTCAAATTTTCTAGTGCGAAACCCCACGGTGAACAAGAGGTTCTCTGCACGTAATACCCTTAGGACTCTTACACATACTTGAAGTATGAATTGGTGTGACTACTTTAGTGTGTTACTAAAGGTTATGCATGATTCTACTAGATGTGGCACACTAGGCAAGCATACTAATTCAAGATGGATCATATGGTTTAGGAGAGGAATATTGCTTTCTTAAAACATTCACAAGGTTTTTGGTTCATCATGTTCCTTATTATAGTTCCTACGTGGAAACATAATAGTGATCATGAATTATGCTTTCACAAGATCATATAGTTTGAAAGTGGTGATTGTGAAAAGTAAACAGAGGAATTACATACTCTGATCAGAGAAAAAAAACTTATATGTAAGCATTCAATGCAAGAAATAATCTTGAGAACTATTGTATATCCTTAACCAGTGTACATCATTATAGCTTTTGTCGTATGCCGGTCGCGCAACCTATTTGCTATAAAACAGAATAGATCTTAAGTGAGATGAATTTGATTTCATCAAGTGTTGTGATAGATAGTGTCTCGTCATGTGCGAGTAGGAGATGTTGGAAAACGGGTCCACCCATGCTAGGTCATGGGTGGAACCCAAACTCAAATTGATTGAGTATCAATTGGGTTGGTTATAAAATGGGTTTTGACTAACCAATTTCGGTTCGGTTAGGGTTGGGTTTTTTATTAGTTCAAAAAACCCGGTCACTATAAATACTAACACTTTAGGAAACCCTAACATCAGTTCTAAAACACAGGATGTAAAAACTCTCCCTCACTCTCTCTCAAGCCATCGACCTTGGTGGCTAATGGAGGAATACGTCGTTTTTCAAGTAGATCGTTATGTGGCTCTTGGGTTGCGGATACATGTCTCATTCATGTCGTTCAAACATATGTGGTTCGTGGCGACTAGCAATAGATTGTATTCTTGCTCATCCGTTTGGTTCTTCCGCTGCACGTATCGATGTAGGATCTCGATCTCTTATTTGATTATTAGTTAATTGATTTGTTGTCTATTTTCTATGTGGATGTTGCGATAAGCATTTTTGATACAGAAAATGAAGATTAATCTCCATAAATCACCACAAATATATATTACAATGAAATAATATCATTAAAATTTCTATGAAATATTAAAAATATAAAAAATCTTACCTTTTTGTTTTGATATTTTCCTCCTTTACCTATTACCTATCACTTGTTTAAGTTTGTTTTTCCATCCAAGCAACATTATATTCCAGAGTTTGAAATTGAACAAAATCTTGGCAACATCCAAATTTGGAAATTAATTTATCCCAAAAGAAGAGGATTCCACGATGTTGTTTTTTTTAAGTAGAATATAAAATATATAGTTTAGATTATGATTTAGTTGATTTTAAATAATTATATTTCGAAATAATTTTTTTAATTTATCTAGAGATAAAGTTAGTTTTATTTGAAATAAGATGAAATAAAATCTGTAAAATAAATAAAAACTGAAACTATAAAATAAGGGTAAATTTAAAAATAAGATAAAAAAATTTTCAAAACGGATTAAGTTTAGATTTTCTTTTGAGATAATTACATATTATTTTAAAAAGTCAATAAATTTGTAATTATCAAAAACAAACAAAGGTATATTAGTCCAAAAAAATTTTACTCCCAAATTGATTTTATAAGTGTTATGATTATAATATGATTTTTTTAATGTATGTTTTATGCATTGATATCTTTTAGATAGCGCCAAGGCAGATAAATATTTTACACACGATCAAATACATAAATTAAACATGGAGTATATTTATTTATTATACACAGAAGACACACATAGTATACCTCACACACTTAAATAGAATAAATTAAACAGTTAATGTATATAAAAGATTATCAAAAAATGTATTTAAAAGATAAATGAACAGTCAAGAAAAATCTAAAATTATTAAGAAAATTAGAAACGAGTTCGAAACCTAGAAACTGACTCAACATTGAAATTTTAGCAATAACAGTCTTTTTAAAATTCTTGGCTCAAAATAGTTGGAGAAAAAAAATCTAAATTTTGAGATTTTAATTCTAAAAAAAAAAAGTTCCATCGAGCTTAACCTTGAAGAATACTTTATGTATTTTTATTTTTATTTTTTGAAATTTAGTAAAATCTCTTTTTACAAATTTATTATTGTTAACATTCGGTTAGTTCTTCTACTGTTTAGTACTGATCATTCTTTGTGTTGCAACACCCTATTAGCATCCATTAGAAAAATAATTCAACGACATACTGATAGTGATACTGACAGATTTGAAACTAAAAAATATATAGAAGTTCTGTGTATATTTTAAATTTTTATACATTAAGAGGGTTCACAAAAGATCAAGAGGGACAAGATTGGCCGATTAAGAGGGTTTAGGAACAAACATAATGGATGTCAAATCCAAATCACTCTGTAGAATAACTCCCTGGATAGACTCAACTCGAGAAATTTGGTTAGCGAAGGGAACCTAATACATTAGTCCATTCATATGCTCCAAAAGTTGTGGTAATTAACTAGTAGAACATGGAAAGGCAACCCACGATGAGCTGATGTACCAGAACAGGGAAGTTAACCCACGATGAGCAAACAACATCAGAACATGGGAATTGTGCACAAACGTGGAATGTGAAGCGCAACATGGGAACAGGCCGAGATGTAGGGGCAGAAGATAAGGAAAACTACCGCTGGAGCATTTTGCTCATCTCACTATAAATTGGAAGCCAAGAGACAAAACAAGGGATCACACTCCAGATATTCAACTCATTATTATTGTCAATTTACATTCTTCATTTATTTTTCTCACTTTACTTTCAACTTAGTAATTCTATGTCGAGTTAAATGTTTGCGAAGAATGGGTTAAATGTTTGTGTGCTATATAGTGAATCTGAAGTCCTCCCATGCTTCGAGCGCAAGCTTTTGATTCCTTTGTCAGTTACTTTAGCTTTTACCTACTTGATATTTCAACTTATTTAACTTTAAAATTATACATTTAGCAACGCACTGCATGTATGGGCGGAAATGAGCCGAGCGGTTTGAAGCTCGGCTCGATAAAAGCTCGTTTACAGATCGGCTCGATAATAAATGAGTTGATCTTGAACAAAATTTTAAGCTCGTTCTAATAAACGAGTCAAGATTGATCAACCAAAAGCTCGGCTCGAAAGCTTGCGAACAAACTTATTTGTAGGCTCGTGAATAAGCTCGTTTATAGGCTTGTCCATATATATATATATATATATATATATGTGTGTGTGTGTGTGTGTGTGCGCGCGCGCGCGCTTGTGTTAAACTAAATTATGAAAAATATGTTTATATTTGAAATAGTATTTAATATTTGAGCCACATCAACAAAAGGCCAAACTTACATTAATTGATCGTGTCTATAAAGGTCTAAGTATGCTCGCATAAGATAATCTAATATTAAATTAAACTTGTGAAACAAATTGAAACTTCTAATAGTTTTTGGTTCAATTATATACTCAACATGATTTTATTGAACTAAATTAAATTTGATTATATTCTTTTTAGAGTTATTTCCAAAGCTGAACTAACAAATCTCATCTACAAATTTATTTGAGTCTTGGTTGAGTTGAGTTCGAAAAACTCGCCAACAAGCTCGTGAGCTAGCTAGCCTTGTGAGGAGCTGAGCTTGAACAAGATCTCGAGCTCGAAATTATTTAGACGAGTTAAGTTTGAACACTCCAAAACTCGGTCCGGCTTGAATTCAGCCCTAACTGCATGATGTATAGCACTTAAAACCTAAAACCTTAAAGCGAAAAAACCCTAATCCTAAGGGTGCCTCTCTCTCGTGTGATCTTCTTTGTTGATTATAATCTTTATTCCTACTCCCAAAACAAACCCACCACCCCCTTCCTCGGTAATTAAAATCCTTTTTCCACCTCTTACTTAATTTCACCACACTGCAGTAAAATTAAATAAGATGGACAGTCCAATATAGTTTCCTCTACATCCACGCCACCCTTCAATTTTAACCCTTTATAATATACAACACATCACGTTTATGAACATATAATTTATACGTAAATGTATTGATTACTCTATTTGGTTAAAGAAAAGGACATTGAAATTGGTTGCTTAGAGTCCTAACCCCTTTTGCCCTTTCACAATCTCCTAAGCTGCCTCACTCTCTTCTCTTCCCTAGGCACTACTCACACACAGACACACACCCCAATATTTTCTTTTCTTTCTTTTTATTTTTTATTTTGTATAATTATTTATTTATTTATATAGATACGTATGGTTAAAATAGG
This sequence comes from Flueggea neowawraea, assembly GCA_948243855.1. Classification (NCBI taxonomy): domain Eukaryota; kingdom Viridiplantae; phylum Streptophyta; class Magnoliopsida; order Malpighiales; family Phyllanthaceae; genus Flueggea; species Flueggea neowawraea. The sequence continues at coordinate 11,333 of CAODLS010268595.1, forward strand.
TATGGTCTCTAATATGAAACTCTTGATTGTGTGACCCACTCTCCCTTCCCTACTTGTCTGAAATTTACCGTCTTGTCGGATTAGAAGGTTTTAGTTTTACTCTTCTTGTGAAATTTAATGCTTGATAGTGGACACATAGTTCAACGTCAACTAATTAAATTGGGATCCTTACGTTCACATACCTAATTAAACACTACTCTCACATTTTTATCTTTTATTTACATAGATTTACAAATTGATATAAAAGAACCAGGTGTAGAATTAGTTTTTGAAAATGTGAGAATACCGAAATTATCAAAATCTTAGTGTAATGAACTAATAATTTCCATTTATGTGTCGTAACTTATAGACCATATACTTCAAAGATCACTAGTCTCGTCCATTGAACTTATCACATGTAGACTCATGTTTAAAACGAATAACATAATTATATCTTTGAATATTTATGGCTTTAGGTATTTTTCGCTTTAAATTTGTATTTATTATAGAATGGGGTGAGTATTCTATGTTTTCAGTTAAGTTCATGCAATTATATCCTAACACAAATTTCAAAAAAATTAACACCATAATTTGCCATGTCAGCGGCCTTCTCTACAAAATATTGGTCTCACTATTCACTCACACATGTTTCAGACCATTGAAACGTGGACGTAATAGCTCTTGTACCTTAAAAGTTCAGCATTGCCCCCACGCATGACAGCCAAAGAATATTCAATATCTCTAAGTGGATAATATTAGGGAGGGGCAATACTGTCATCAAATAAAAAAATTATGGCGCCGAAATAAATTTTAATTAAAAAATAACGTTCCAACTATTTAAATGCAAACAACAAAACTGCTATTTAAATGCAAACAATATAATTGATAATATGGTTTAGCCATTAAAGCCTAACAAAACAAAGAAGCATCAAGAGTATAGTTTTGCTCAAAACTCCAAACCTCATACACCACCACTACCACCGCCGTCACAACCACCATCAAAACCCAGAAACCATTTCTACAAACACCACATACACCAGTACCACCATTCCCAGACATCACAATACCAGACCTTTTTTTTGTTAGCATCATCAAAACCACTCACAAAAGCCACCATCACCATTTTTGTAGCATTGATAGCAGAACAAGAGATTTTTTTGGTTTTTTGGGCATTAAAGTTTATGAGTCTTTTACTGTATTAATTCAAGATTACATATCTAAATCTTGAAGAGAAGCTTCAATGGAAACTTGTAATGTTTTTCTACTACTGTTTACATGCAAGGTTGGTTTCAAGTTCAACACTTTAGTGTAAAACTCAAGCATTCTTGTAACCACATAAGCCTCTCCCACATGCATGTTGTCTCCTAACACTTGGATCTTCACAATCTCCACCATCATCACCGCCAAAAGAGAGGCTTTTCATTGTTCTATCAGTCCAAGATTACTTTGTTAGACACAAATGGAGAAACCAATTAGTACTCTTTTTTGCTTCATGTTCTGTACATTCTTGGTTGTTTTGACAATCACCAAGACAATCCCTTTTGTAGCATCAATATCTCCTGATGGACAAGCATTACTCTCTCTGTTATCTGAAGCAGGCCCATCTGCTAAATCATCCTCATCTGTACTTTCCTCATGGGATTCATCCATGGAGAATCCATGTTCATGGCAAGGCATTACTTGTTCTGCTCAAAGCAGAGTGATCTCTCTGTCTCTACCAAACACATTTCTTAACCTCTCTTCACTTCCTTTACAACTCTCTTCTCTTTCATTTCTGCAACTCCTAAACCTCTCCTCCACCAACATTTCTGGTATCATTCCTTCTTCTTTTGGTCAACTCACACACTTAAGACTCCTAGACCTCTCCTCCAACTCTCTCTTTGGCTCCATACCAGAAGAGCTTGGACACCTCTCTTCACTTCAGTTCCTTTACTTGAACTCCAACAAGTTATCAGGGAAGATACCTCCACAGTTGGCAAACCTGACTTCATTGCAGGTTCTGTGTTTACAAGACAATCTTTTGAATGGTTCAATACCATCACAGTTGGGGTCATTGGTGTCACTTCAGCAATTTAGAGTTGGTGGGAACCCTTATTTGACAGGAGAGATTCCATCACAGTTAGGGATGTTGAGTAATCTCACAACATTTGGAGCTGCGGCTACTGGTCTTTCAGGTGTGATTCCACCTACATTTGGTAACATGGTGAATCTCCAAA
>CAODLS010268650.1:0-10240 GCA_948243855.1 Flueggea neowawraea
CCTCACAATGTTGTTTTATACTTAGGTTCACAACAAACCTCTACAAATGTTGTTTTCTATAGGCTTACAACAAACCTCTACAAATGTTGTTTTCTATAGGCTTACAACAAATCTAACTCACACTCTCAAAGTGTATAACAATTGGTTTAAAAACAATGAAGCTCTATGCTAGAGTTGAATATTTGAGATTGAAGGTTGAACTTTGATTTCTAGCTTGAATTGATGTTTTTCTTGATGGAAATTGATAGAAAGTTTGGCTCTATGATTTCTGATGTTGTTTAACACGTTTTTGGTCTTCTCTTGATGTATTTATAGCCTTTTGAATCAATATGACCGTTGGTGTTGAGAAACTAGCCGTTGGAGACTGTTTCTGCCCGTTGCCACTGTCAGTGCATCACTTACGTACGTTACAGTGTTCTTTACGTACGTTAACTGGGTGGAATTGAAGCTTACGTACGTTAGCATTTTCTTTACGTACGTTAACTGGGTCTTTTTCTAGCTTACGTACATTAGCATAAAATCTTACGTACGTTGATCATAGTTCTTCAACCTTTACGTGCGTAATTTGTCCATTACGTGCGTTAGGACCCTGTTTCTCAATTCCGAGCTTTCCAACATGTTTTGTATTTCTTCAAAACCTTTTGCTTCATCATCAAAACGCATAATGAACTTATTGTTGATCACATGATCCAACATCCGCCTCGTACGCCAATCATGGTTCTGGTAATGGGTCGTGACACTTACATTCTAGACCATAATTCTTGGTCTGATGAGATCTTATAGCAACATATGGCATGTCTGGTTGAGATATAAATTCATCCTTCATTTGATTGAATATTCATTTACGAGTATCTTCTAAATTATGGTGACTAACTCTTTCACATGTGTGGAGTTTTTAGTTTCTTAACCTTGAAAGTCATATCATCTTGCAACCTACTAGCATGAAATCTCCACTCACAGCCAACAATTGCTCACACAGCTATTAGTATGATTTTATCGTTCTTAATCCGAATAATGTCATATCCTCCCTTGACAATATAATCTCTCAACACTTATCTTATATGCTTAATGTCTTTAGACATCAAGTCCTCTCTCTATTCAAAATTCTCATCTACTGGACCACTAAAAAATTTCTTCTCATAACCTTTCAATGGATCTATTATATCTGCATTGTTGTCATAGTCAGATTCATTCACCTCCTCATTTTTGTCTTCAGTTTTACATTCATTTCAATCACCATTGGATTCACTACCAGCATTGTTATCTCTTGCACTACCATTAGTGCTATTTGTTCCACTTTCATCTATATTACCATCATCGCCATCAGTTTCGTCAATTTATTCATCATTGGAATTGTTGTATTCCTCATTAGATAAGACCACATCATCATCTATTTTGCTTTTGAAATGGTAATGTCCTTTTTTTCCCTTCACATGAGCTTTTGTCCTAAATCTTTTTTTGGTTTCTCACAATGTGGTGTTCCTTTTCAGGCTCAACATCAAGTTGATTTTCAGAGGTTTGATCCTTTTCTGGTTCAGCATTGGATTGATTTTTAGGGGTTTGTTCCTTTTCTGGTTTTCATTCTCAGGTTCCTTTTTTGGTTCAACATGTGTGAAGTCATTCTCAATTTCAATCTTGTGCTAAGGATCAATTTCAGTCTCATGCTTAGGATCAATTTCATTCTCAACTTCATTAAAATTTGCAAACTCAACTGTATTCTCATTCTCAACATCGAACTACTTTTCAGGATCAAAAACAACAATAGGACTACCAATTCTCTCGATTGTGATAGGTATATTTTTCTCGTGCCTATAACTCTTAAACATTCTCATCACATCTTTGTCTTTCTAAATATAAAATCCTCTACCAACTAAAAAGTGAGAATCGAACTTGTTGGAATAGGAAACGACTCCATTCTATAGTCAAATAGATCCAAGTAAGAGTACTGGTCTGGATCAACATTCTCCACGGTGACATGCTCAAACTCGTACACAAAAATGATGTCTTGTTCTGTCACTCTCATTTTGCACCAACACAAACACAATTTTATTGAAATGTACAAAAGAGGAATCACAGACCCTAAATGTACAAAAGAGGAATTAATTCAAAACTGGAAATTCATGTAATTTACTTTGATAGTACGAACGAATCGATTCCTTGTATCCAACACTTCAATTTTCAAATGCAATCACAATTTCTTCGTCGACGTTTTCAAATGAAAAAAAATGCGAGAAATTACATGCTCAGAACAAAAAAGAAATTAAGGGCTTCAGAGATGGATTGGATAGTTGAGAGAGGGAGTGGAGGTTGTAGGCACTTTTCAGAAGACATTAAATAAGAGAGAGAGAAGTTGTGTGTTTTGGAGGGAAACAGTCGTTTGACTTGGCATGGACAACACAATCAATTTGCATTTTCCATAATGTTGGACGAACGTTTGCAAGCCTCAGGGAACCTTAGGGATGGTAAAGGAGTTTTTCAAAACACAGAGACCGCATATGAGCTTGTACTATATCTTAGGGACAACAAATGATTTAACCCTTAAAAATAGTGAATTTAATGTGCTTTAGCAAGATTAGACAGTGTTCTAGTGTGTTACATGATTAGATTCAAAATAGAATAGAAAAGTAGGATCAATAAGGCTATTTAAGTGAAATTAAAACATTGGACGAGCGTCACTCTTAAGGGGATGCACATCCCTTGTCAAGAAGGCAGGATAGATGCGCTTCTATCCTTCATAGACAAGAGTCCGCATATCCAAAAGTGTGTGAAATGCCTCGATATGTGTTGTAATGCCTTGTACAAGTGTCTATTGTCATGCCTTAGTCTCTTAAGTGAATGTGAAAATATAATAGAGCATTTCGATTGTTGTGACAAGGTCCAAATGAGTTATTTAATTTAGATATACTAGAAATGTATGGTCTATTTTTGCTTTATATATTACATTAGTATATTCAAAATGAATTTCAAAAGAGGTCAGGATTTGAAATTGTTCTAGAAGTGTTTTTAAGTTGCGATCTCCATCATTTTAATATGTAATGAACTCAGAAAATCTAAAAGTTTGTTTGGTTGGTAAGCTTTGAAAATGTTACATTTGACTAAATGGGCACATTTCAAACATGTTGATTTTACAAATGTAAACGTTTCATAAATATGTCATTTGGTTAGAGGTTTTTTAAACAATATTTCATCCAAATACCACTTGAATTTGTTTGATTAGTATGTGTTAATATATATTTAATGCAGATATTTTAACAAATTATTTGATAAAACAACTAATTTCCCTTATACACACTTTAATATATTATTTGTAACTATTTGGTTAAACCAATTAATCTAGTTATGAATTTGTTGAAAAGAAGTTTTTTAAAGTCCCTTTTTCTTTTCCTTCTCTTTGTATGGTTATTTGCACTCTTTTTGTCGTCAATCTATTTTTTCTACAATAATTTTGTTTGGAGGCAACCAAAATTTTTCTTTTTATTTGGTGACGTTGTCGTCGCCGATAACAAAATCTATAAAAAAGTAATCAATTATCATATCCACAATTTAAATAATTGATTAAGTAAAAAGATGGTTAAGTACGTGTTTAGTGCATGAAAAATAAGTTTGCTGATGAATTATGAACTATTAATGTATTAGACTGAATGATAAACTTGGATTTTTATAAAATGAGTGGGGTCAATAATGGACGAAAAAACAATGCATAAAATCTCAAATTTTCAGAAAATGAATTATTTTTGAAATACCACCCGAAACTTGGTATTTAAATCCTGCAAAAAGAGATATTTGAGACATATGAGATTTTACATTTAGTGTCAATTTGAATAAACCAAATAGTGGATTTCTCTAGTTGTGCATATTTGGTCAAATACCACATTTCAAACCCATCAAACCAAATGAGCTCCAAAATGACAAATAAGCCTTAAGGAATTCATCCGCATATAACGTGTTAATAAGACTCTTAAATGATATGAACGGTTTGGGTTTATGACTATCAGGATCACAGAATGACCATCAACGTCTTTAAAGTGGTTTGACCACATTTATCATAGTGGGTGATAGCCTGTACGGTCCGTTCCCCCATTCTTGCAGTGAGCAATATAGTCCACAACCAGCTATCAATGGGATATCTCCATTAGTCTCCGAACTTGGGGATGTGAAATGAACCCTGAACCAGTTTTAAGGAAGTAGTTATACAGTAACATCAAAATGTGTTTGTAAATGCAAACATAGTAACTATTTTTAATATTTAAACTGTTTTACATAGAGATGGTCTTCAAGTCCTCTCATGTAATTAATCTCACTGAGTTTTACTCACCTTTTTTTATGGTTTCATTAGATGCTGAGGAGTTCCTTCGAGTTGCTGATATTCGACTATGAATACTGTCTTTTCCTTCTGCGAGTGCCATCTGTTTCTGGCACCTTATTTACTTATGAACATATATTAGATAGTAGATACTACATGACTAAATACTGTAGGAGATATATATTTTATGTTTTGTACATGCTTCTCAGATTATTTTACTTATATGACTACTTCGCTCTCATAGGTGCTATTTTGAATATTTAACTATTATCTGTTTTCACTGTTTTCTTTTTACCGTATAATTAGTAACTCTTAATCTGATTAATAAATCAACTTTGCTAAAAATAATAGAATTGGAATGGGAATGTCGTGGGTTGCTAGAGCAGCCGGTTAGGCCTCTCCAGTAAATACAGGACATTCTGGATTTAAGCCTTACGATAGATAGTAACATTTAAAGCATCATTCTGAGGGAGTTGAATGCTAAAAAAAATAGAATTGGAATGCAAATGCATTGAGTTAGTTATCTTAGGTGTCACTTTTAAAATTCTGATTTGTAACAATGTCACCCTTAATTTTGATTTTTAAGAATACCATTTTTAAACTCTTTATTTTTTAAAGTGTCATATTCAATATCAAATAAAATCCAATTTTTCTTCCCATTTTCATAAATTTTCTCTCTCTCTCTCTTCAGTTTCTCTCTCTAAGTTCATTTCTCTTTCTCTCTTCCTCTCTATTCAAACCCTAGCCACCATTCTTCTCCCTTCTCTTCCGTCTCCAGCCGCCATCATCCCTCACCTTCTACGACGTCACTTCTTTTTTTCCTCTCTCGCTCCTCTCCGTAATCTTCTCTCATCCTCTCCTCTCGCCCGTCATTTCTTTTCTTTGATCCTTGCTCGGTTCACTAATGGTTTGTTTATGTTTCTTGTTGCTCTTTCATCTTTTTTTTTGTCGGTTTGCACGTTGGACAACACACACCAGTTGGCCAGAGTCGTGGAACTATGTGAGTAGCGTGGGGGTGGTGTGCGATGGCTGCAGGAGTGATGGTGATTTTTAGGATGTGGCAGCGCTATGGTTGGACCTTGTTGTTGGCGGCTAGGGTTTTCCACCCTAGCTGCTGCAATTTTTTGATAAAATTACACAAATGTAATTAGTCCCACATCATTTATATTTAATATTGTTTCGGTGATTTTTGATGTTACATATTAAACAAAATATAATTAAATCTTTTAAAAAATAAGTAAGTGAGATTTGAATAGCTAATTATTAGAAACATAATTAATAATTATTAAACAAAATATAATTAAATTTTCTAAAAAATAAATAAGTGAAATTATTGGAGAGCTTCGAAGACTCAGAGACCTCTGAAGACCCAGAGACCTCCAGTTGAGACCCTTAGAGACTCCAGTGGAGACCACTGAGACCTCCAGTGGAGACCTCTAGAGACCTCTGGTGCAGACCTATAATGAAGACCTAGAGGTGCTGCTGGCTCCAGAACCGGCGGTTCTGGTTTGTGAAATGTGAGAACCGAAACTAAATCTTGATTTCTACAGTTTGGTTCGGTTTCGGTTATGGTTTGGACCGGTTCAATCGCTGGTTCGGTTCCAGTTCTGTTCCCTCTTTTTTTTCGAAATTTTGTTTTTAATCCGTTATTTTATCCCGTCAAATTTTTTTTGGTTTGTAAATTTTGTTATATTTAATAATTAACTATATTACCAATAATACATTGTATTCCAAAGATTTTTGTTAATAATTTTTGAAAAAATTAACTATTGTACTAGTAATTACATCACATGATTTTAAACAAAATTAGAAAAAAAAAAACTCATTAAATTTTATTAGATGCCCTCATTTGTGGCAGAGGAATACCGTAGTTATAATACCGAATTTAATTATACAATATAACTATACAATAATTAACAATACATAATAAATTAAAATACAAGTAAAAAAGAAAAAAACTAGAAACTTAAAATGATAAATTAAATTAAAAATTTTCTTAAAATGAATTTTAAAAATATCAAAACTAAAAACTCTTTCTCTCACTCCCCCCTCATCTCCTTGGGTGGGAATTGATTGAGTTTGACTCTCTTGAGTTCCAATATTTTCAACTTCAAAACTTTCAAAATTTCTATTTCCACCAAAATTTTTCATTACTCCAAAATAAATATGCAAATATTAATTAAATGTAATGAAATAACTAAATAACTAAATTAAACTATAGTAAAAAATAGAAGGAATTTGAAAAATATAATTGCAAAAAATAAATTTAAAAAAAATATAGAAAACATAATTGCAATAAGAAAATGTACAAATAATTAATAAGAGCAATTTATAGAAAAATAATTTTTTGAGAGAGTGAGAGTGTAGAAGAGATTAAGAGAGAAGAAATTGTGTAAAATTGGCAAGAATGTGGTGGGGGTATTTATAGAGTTGAAAAAATAAAGCAAAAAAAAGGAAAAAAAAGAAAATAACCGTTGGAACCGACGGTTCAAATCTCCGGTTCAAACAGTCGGTTGAACCAGCGGTTTGAAGGTTTCTAAAAGGGTGGAACCGTAACCTAAACCGTAACCCTTCGGTTTTGGTAGGCCGGTTTCGATTCCAGTTCGGTTTCAGTTTTGATCGGTTTTGACTGGTCCGGTTTGTCGGTTTCGGTTCTACTTTTACAACTCTATCTCTGCGTCAATAGGCTAACGCCAGCTCCTAGCGGTTGTCGTGGTGAGTCTCCCTCAGTCACCACCGAGCAAAGCAACATTCCATGGCGGAGTGTATTTGCCTGCATGGTCACGCCCAACAAGGATACGTCACTACCAGTAGCCCCCGACTCTCCTTTTTGCTGACAAAAAAAAAATGTAAGCACAGTCACTATCAAAAGAAAAAAAATGGAAGCACGGTTGCTGAAGTTCAACAAAATATTCACTAAAGTCACTAAAGTAATTTTATTTTTCAAGAAGGTCATTGGACTTATTTTTTTTTGTTTAGCAAAATCACTCAAACTGCATAACTCAGCTTTACCTGCCACCTGTGCATGCAACCATGCCATGTCGATCCAAGTGTGCTTGTCATGCGTCATTAGTGGACACGTGGCAAGACAAAAAAAAAGTTGTGGAGGCTCTGCCACGACGGAGTGTGAAGGCTCTACCACAACGACAATGGCTTCACCTACTACACAAGAACAACCCATAATGACTTCAAATCCCAAAGCCGAGGCGAAGTATCAGAGGAAGCAAAAGACAAACACGATGTTGAAGTTGACCCACTTGTTCTAACGCATCTGCATCATCAATTCGCACCTCAAATTGTTAAAATCAAATGATTAATTACTCAAAGAAGGAAGAAAACGATAGTTTACATGGATTTTTTTTAGTTTTCAATGCATCTAGGGTTTCCACTCAATCTCCACTTTCAACCTCTTTTCTTTTGTTTATGTGTTTGTCTTTGTCCATTTGGCCCCCTCTTTTGTTCTTTCTTTTTTTAATTTCTATGAACCACCATACGTTTTTTTCTGTCTTGCCACGTGTCCATTAATGACGCGTGGCAAGCACACGTGGACCGATGTGGCACGGTTGCATGCACAGGTGACGAGCAAATCTGAGTCATGCTGTCTAAGTGACTTTGTTAAAACAAAAAATCAATTCAGCGACATTCGTAAAATAAATCACTTTAATGACTTTATTGAATATTTCGTAGCAATTCAGTGATCGTGCTTTCAATTAACCCTTGGCTTTAAGGTGGAGTTAAACAACCCATCATGCAATTTCAAGATTCACAACACGACATACTATGTAATATCAATTTGGGCTGGTACTACAATGAGGACTCCTAAATTGAGTCCTCATTGAGGACTCTTAATTGTGACTATAGGATGAAAGGTAAATAATCTGAAGTTCTGAACCATTAAATATTATAATGATTGGAGCAAAAGGTTGGAATACTGAAAAAATTGCTGAGGCTGTTGGGAAAAAAAGAAAACTTCAATCGACTTTCCAAATTTTGAAATTGAAATCCTTGAAATTCGTCTCTCATTCTCTCCACAGCATTAATCACTCTCTCGATGGTGTGAATAATCTCTGCTCTCTTTCTCTTCGACTTCAATATTCTCCCATGGGTGTCTTCTCCCGTCGGTCTCTTTGCCCTGCTCTTTTGCTGTCCCGTCACTCTTTGTGTCTCTCTTTGCATTCTCTCAACGACTTCCCTATTCGCCCTCACTCTCCGCTCACACTCGATGGCCTCATCCTCCCGTATCTCCTCTCCTCAATCTCCCTGTGTCATCGTCAGACGCAGTCGACGCTCATCCATTGCTCAGGCGAACGGGCGACGTCCAGATCTTGTCATTTGATGGCGGCGGGTAGGGTTTCCAAGAAACCCTAGCTGGTGTTTCATGTTGTCTTTTTAGATTTTGGTCCTTGCTCTTTTATTTTATATTTTTACATTTTAGCCCCTTAGTTTATGTAATACCTCGTATATTTTTTTGATAAGTATTTTGGGATAATTATATTTAGAGTAATTATTTTGAATAATTATTAGTGGATAATTATTTTTGGAATAATTATTTTTGGATAATTATTTTAAATAAATTTGGGTAAAAATTTGAATTTTTATTTTTGGTGATTGAAGAGTTAATTTATTATTTTTGATGTTAATTGGGTGATTAATGAAGGTTAGGAGTGATTTGGAAGTGTTTTGAATAAGTGAAAATTGGTGGAAAATAAAAAATAAATTCTAGAAAATAGAGACCGAACGACCGATCTTCTGTCATTGATGTCAAAACGGCGTGTTGTTGGGATGCCAAACGACGAGTTGTTCATTGCTGTTGTTCTCGCGAGATGGCTGTCGTTCGCGTGCGTGTTGGCTGCCCAGGGACCAAACGACAAGTCGTTTTGGGTTTGGGTTTTTATAACCCAACCGACCTGACCGACCAAACCAACCGAGATTCATCTTCTTTCTTCGTCGATCACTGTTCACAAAACCCAGAAAATAGTCTCTCTCTCTTCGATATTCTCTCTCTCTTCGTTCCTCTTCCATTTTCACACCAAGATAAGGTGATTTTCTCTTTCTCTCTCTTGTTTTTGCTTGGTTTCATGGTTAAACCGATGGTTTTGTGTGGATTTCGGTTTTTGGCCGAAAATCGATTTTCTAGGGTTATTAGTTTCGTGATTTTTGGATGGATTTGAGTTGGTTTTTGTTGGATAATGATTGATTGAGGTTGAATGAACATTAATCTAGCTTAAAAATGAAGAATTGATGGTTGAATCTTGATGGGTTCATTTGGTCCGAAAATTTGATTTTTGGTTTTGAGTGATTTTTGATGTTTTTGATGAAACCAATGGTAGATTTACGTTTCTGGGACTGTTTAGAGTTGATTGGAACCATTGTGAACATCGGGTTTCGCTTGGTTCGGGATTTGGGGTCTTTTTAGAATAATTTTCGTCGCGGGGACTAAGTGGTAAATTTTGATTTTTTTGAAAAAATTGGAGGACTGGGTCTGATATTTTCCATTTGGTCAGATTTGTAATTTTGTAAAAATATGGATTGATTTGTAATTTTTGAAAAATGTTGCATAATTTTGTAATTTTGAGGAAATTGAGGTTTTTTTTGTAAATTGAGATATTTGGAGGATTTAATTATAAATTCTAAAAGTTTTGGGTTAATTACTAATTTCTAGAATTTTTGGAAATTAATTATTAATTTCCGAGGTTTTAGGGACTAAAGTATAATTTTACAAAATTCGGGGACTAATTCATAATTTTACACTAATTTTGATTTTTGGGCCGTGAGTGATAGATCTTCTATCGAAATAGGATTTCTGACGCCGATGGTATCCGAGTATGCATTTGCACTTCATATGTATTCTGCATGGCTACAGTCATCGTATTAATTTGTTTGTAAAATATTTTGTTTCAACTCAGTTCGGTTTCCAAGGCGACCAGCCATCGACCG
>CAODLS010268660.1:0-20477 GCA_948243855.1 Flueggea neowawraea
AGTTCCACTAAGCCCCTTAAGATTACTCCATCCGAGTGCGAGAATTCTTGAAGAGGATGAGGGATGAGGAGGAAACTTGGCTAATGTACATCAGTAAATTACATCCTTGGGTTTTAAAATATCAAAAGATCAATCTAAACTAAATGATTGTTATCTCTTTCTCTGAAAGGGATGCATCGAAAAGTCTTAGGACGATTTAAGATTTTAACATTTCAAGAGATCGATCCGAGCGCGACTGTTATCTCGTTCTCTGGAAGGAATGCATCGACTAAGTCTTGCAGTGATTCAAATTCTATCTCATCTACCTCAAGCGTGTGCAGATATTCCTGATCCTGACTTTAGTGGGAGCAAGATCCCTATTTTCTAGTAGGAGTAGGGATTTTGATCCTAGTGAGAGTTTCTATATGGAAATTGAACCCAATGGGAGCAAGAAAACTTGATCCTAGTGGGAGTTCCTATATAGAGCATACCCAATGGGAGCATTTTTTTAAAATGCATAGAACTAAAAAGGTTAAAGTCTCATGACAATATTTTTCAATAAATGAATCGATCGTGAATCTTTTTAGCAAAAGTCTCGCGACGATATCTTTTCGATAAATGAACTGATTGTGATCCTTTTAGTAATGTCACAAGTCAAGGACGAACCTGCAAGTATGTTAAAGGTTTGCTCATCCCACTGAAAGTTGTATGAATTAAAACAATGAACGTGTGAATGACATTTGAGATTGAACCATGATTGAGAAATGGTTAATCTACCTAAAGGGTGAACCCCTATTGGAGATAAGTGGATACATGAGTGATAGATCGAGTAAGTCATCGATAATAGGTAGTTTAGTCAACGAGATTGAAAAAGTCCAACTTGTTGAAAGATTTAGCTCTACCGAATAGGCTTTGGCATTTAGGCTAGTCTATACCTCAACCTACATCAATGGATGTAAAGACTCATTTTCTCAATGGAGAATTAAGAGAAGAGACCTATATGGTTCAGCCTAATGGTCTTATTGTCCAAGGTAAGATCTTAGACAATCTTCGAGAGAATAGTATATTCGTATCCATTATGATAATACCATGTATTTCAAGGTAAATCTTGCCATTCTTACCTTGTGTGAACATCACACTTGTAGCTAGAAAAAGTCTAGCATACTTGAATGACTCCAAAGATTAGTCGAGATCTAACTTTGAGATTACTAATATGGGTTGACCTTAAAGTCAAACTCCAAGAGATCATTTAAGTAAGTTGTTGTCCTTTTTTGAGAAAGATGGATCAAAAAAGTACTTGAACGTTTTAAAATAAAAAAATGCATAACCTATATGTAACTTTTTGACTAAGAGTAAGCCTCTTAGTAAATGCATGTGTCCATAAATCTACGTGAGAGGAGGAAAATATAAGAAATGCTCTTCATACGAATGTCATGTGAATGTCTTTTGTAATATAGAGTACATGTGATGATTACAAGACCATGTCTTGTAGTAAATATCTAGGTATGTACAATGCCTAGAGTTTGCTATGCAGTTAAGTTAGCTAGCAAATATTGATCCAACACTTAGGGAGAATGTTGGAAAGAAGAGAGCAAGATACTTAAATGCTTTAGAGGCATTGCAAGACACAATGTTATCTTAAGGGATTGCGATAAAATGAGACACTGTTGCTACTCTACGTAAGTGATGTGGATGAAAGAGAAGTTCATATATGGTTATGTGTTCTTGCTTGGTAGAAAAACCACTCATTGTAATAGTGAGGAACACATATAAGTGTGTGGTAAAAGAAGTTGAGACCATAGTTTCATTAATTGCAGTACAAAGGGAAGGTTAGCTATACAGTGGAATGATCCGCTTAGCACTAACCACCTAAAGAACCTTCGATAGTCTTTAGTGACAATCAACCCCAATTGCTTAAAGATAGCGAAAATCTATTATATGCCTAACAAATTGAGACCAAGTATCATGTTGTGAAAGACTTAGTTGCATATGGACAAGTGAATTAAAGTACAAGTTTCACAAAGAGAAATGAACTTGAAATGTAAGTTCATCTGAGATGTGATTATAGATCTGTTAGTAAAAGCCTATAAGGAATAAGTTCTTTAAGACCCACATGACATATGAAATGTATAATCCCTTAAAATATGATCTTTAATAATATCATTGTGGGCAATACACGAGCGCAAATGTTGAGTGTTCATATTTGCAGTAGTGTTGAGTGTGAAAGCATGTTGGACAGAGAAGTAACCCACTCACACAGGTGTTTACCTTAGTTTTCCTAGTTCGTTGGGGGAAGAACTAAGATGAGGCTGATTTTTAATGAAGAAGAGAGCGCGTTCATAATCAAGAGGTCGTCTTGCATTTTACGGTGGTGAGTTCATTGTAAAAAGGCAAGAAAAATTCATACAATAAGAGACATACGCCATAGGATAAATTCCTATGCGATCATTAAATGATCAGATGCTAAAATTGAGAGACTTTTGGCATATTTTATCTTAAAGCCAGAAGTAATCCTGTTAAGTATGGATTAAGGTTAGATGGTGAAATGCATCGTAGCCAAAACTTTTGTGTGGTGTTAACAATGTTGTATAAATATGCGCTCCTCAAAGAGAAGGAAAGAACACCACAACACATGATCATACCATGTGTGTTATATACACAACCATGGGAATGGAAAAGATTGAAAAACGATCTCACTTTTCCTAGTGCGAGACCCTGCCGTAAACATATGGTTCTCGGTACTACCTACCTTTAGAACCCTTAACACATTCAAAACGTGTAGTTAAGTTTGGATACCTTAGCTTATCATTAATGGTCATGATTGATTCGACCAAACGTGACTAGCTGGACAAGTAAAATTGGCTATGCAAATTGTCTAGTGTAAGAGGGGAAGTTCATTCCTAGACGCATTTGCACTAGTCTCATAAGTTTGCTTAGTCGACTCTCATGTAGCATGTCACATGATGTGTGAACTTTGAGAAAATATTTCGTGAGATCAAGAAGTTCGAAAGCAACAATTGTGTGATTATGAACTAGGGGAAGACATACGTTCCAGTAATCTGTGTTGTTGTTGTATACACTTTGGTAGAATAGAGTTATTCTACAAGATACATCCTGTAGCATGATTAAGTTAAGAGCTATTATATAACCCTAACAGGTGTATAGCAAATACACTCTCATCGTTTGTTGGTCGCGCGGTCTATTTGCCTGTATGACGAGGGGATCAAACATAGTTACATGAGTGCTAACCATGTTGCATAATGATGTATGAGACAAGGTCATTATCATGATTGGTATTAGTTCCATCATGATCCATGATGAGTTATAATTCCATCATGTGCGAGTGAGAGATGTTAGAAAAAGCGGTCCACCCATGAAAGGTAAACCGAACTCGGTCGGTCAAGGTATAAACCAAGATCGTAAACTGAGACCAATTAGCCAGCCAAATTGAGTTAGGAACGAAATGGGCACATAAGGCCCATTAACCCTACGAGTCCATTTGGTGGCTTATAAAAGAAGAAGAATTTTTCTTCCAACACACACACACACATAAGAGAGGTGAGAGAGAGAGAATGATTTATCTCTCACCGAGAAGAAGAAGAAGTTCTTCTTTGTCCTCATTGAGTCCTGCATCGATCTGTGTGATATCTAGAATGTGAAGCAACCGAGTACTCCTCTTAACAACTCAACCGTGGTTTGCTCACAAGATCAACATCGAATATGATCCTGTTTTGCTACAAGCTTCCGCTGGAATCGAGTTTAATAAGTCAAACATATTGATTATACTGTTTATTTATTAGACCGGTATGCAATTCCTTCACCCTTGAAGTATTGATGAGAAAAAGTTGAACAAAAAGCCCTTTTGTCATCTGTTTAGAGTTCCTTAAAAGTGGAACAATAAACAAGCCCTTTTGATGAGAAGCTTCGTAAAGCTGCAGTACAATGGGAAAATACCATAACTGGTGTTGATCAAAGGTTTAACAGTTTTACTGAATTTCGAGATGCTTTGCATAAGTATTCGATTGCTCATGGATTTGCTTACAGATACAAGAAGAATGATAGTCACCGTGTTACTGTCGCCCCAATTGATGTTCCTATAGATGTAGTCAACGACATTGTCCATGTTCCTATATAATGACACAAAAATAATTGCAAAAATAGGACTCTCTTTTGAAACATGTGTGAACCTACTTTTTATTTTCCAATTTTACGAGTCAGGTAAATAATTTCGACGGTCACAAAAGTGGAGGTTTTTGTCCACTGCAGTCATAAAATCAATTTTCTTTTTCAGGCATGTCACAAGTGACTTAATTAGTCTAGGGAGTACCATTTTGGCTGGAAATAGTGCCGTTTTTTAAATGGAAATGACAACTCGCAATGCTTTCTTTTTTTACACCACTACCATTCTTTCCACAACCGATCTTACTCACTACCTCCAAATAGTGATCACACTTAGATATAACATCATTGTCATCCTCAAAATCATCATCGGGGCAGTGATTGAACACATTGTTGAGCAATATTTTCAACATATGCAGGATGCTAGTTCTCGTTCACTATATTAGAACTTTCACCTTTGAACATGCCTTTGCTTTTTGTCATGCGTGCAGACGCCATAACTAGCTATTGA
This sequence comes from Flueggea neowawraea, assembly GCA_948243855.1. Classification (NCBI taxonomy): domain Eukaryota; kingdom Viridiplantae; phylum Streptophyta; class Magnoliopsida; order Malpighiales; family Phyllanthaceae; genus Flueggea; species Flueggea neowawraea. The sequence goes on from CAODLS010268660.1 coordinate 4,610, forward strand.
GGCACAATTTCTTAATTGCCATGGTTATGATGGTGCACTAAGAATGGATCAACATTCAAATCATCTACCAATCCAGTTTCGGAATTTACCGTTTATTGAATTTTTTCACTAAAATTATCACCAGAGAGTCTTCTAACACATGACGGTGTAGAACTACCAATATCCCCTCGCCAAGCCCTTTCCCGATATAAAGCCAGTCCACCATCTATTTTACTGACAAAGTCAACAAAATCATAAATCGCTGAACTCGACCTTGCCAAGCCCTTTCACCTGAACTTGCAACATTCCAAATCAAGAAAATCCTTAAAATGTTTAACATAGACATCAACCTTTTTAACCTTCCCAGCCTTTAAGCATATTAGATGTGGGTGATGGAGCTCATTTATTGGCTTGACACTGTCTTCATTATTAAGTTGCATGTAGAAGTAACGAATGACGTTAACGCAAGACAATCTAACTAATTAACCACTTACCCAAATTTTCAAAGCTCATATTATAAAGGTGGCACCAGTCAAAGCACTCCATCTAAGTGTCGGTGTAGTCCTATGGATCAAGTATATTATTATTCCAGTCATGATTAATGATTGTGCCATCACGCCACAGCCTAATGGTGAAGTATTGGTCATCTAGGCCTGAAATTAAAAAAAAAAAAATCTTATCTCAAGTCTAGCAATCAATAAGAAGCCCTAACTTGAAATTCCAAACCCTAACGTTCTCCACAGTTTATCAATGCGATGCAAATAAGACAAATTAACCCTACATTTACATGTATTCCAAAACGAAACCGACGAAAAAAAAAAGGAATTTTTTGACTTACAGTATGTGGGTGGACCATAACCCCACAGTCGTTTACATGGATTGAAAATGCCTAAATGAGACGTGGACTTGAAAACTTGAACAGATGAAACAAAAGAGACAACGACCTTGTTTCTAGTAGAAACTTTAACGCACTGAAGAGAGACTTAAAGATAGAGAGCGATAGAGAGTTGCAATCCTAAAAGAGGCGGAATATTTGGGTTTGTATGGGTCAACATGCCTTAAATATTATATGTGAGGGGTAGTTCAATTTTGAACCCTAGAAACGTGTACTCGCCATGTTTACACTTAATATGACGTACCATGTACTCGTGGGCCAGAATGTTTAAGGTGGCAACTTTGCTGATTTCCAAGCACTGTTTCCAGCCAAAACTGTGCTCCCTGAACTAATTAAGTCACTTTTGTGATTTGCCTGAAAAAAATTGGTTTTGTGACCGTAGCAGAAGATTCGAACCCAATTAAAAAATATTTGAAAATCAATTAAAACCGGAAAAATACGAATAAAAATGAAAAAAAAAAAACTAATTGGAAACTGAAACCATCCACACTACCATTTCTAAAATGGAAACCGATTAGAGACCAATTGAAAACTGAATATAAACTAAAGAAAAGAACAAGAAAATACCAAATAAAAACAAATGAAAATAAATTGGATATTGGAACCACCTAATTGAAAATTGCAAAACAAAATGAAAAGTATTTGGAGTTCAATTGAAAACCAAATGAAATTTTGTAAGTTTCTAATCATTTTTCAATCAATTTTCATGTGGTTTCAAGATGTGAGGTTTTCATTTGATTTTCATTCAGTTTTCTTTTCGAATTGAAAGAACACCAAATGAAAACTTGGATGAAATACAATTTCTTTGTCCAAATAATTCAGTTAATATTAGATTTTCTTTTGGAATCCGAAAAGATCAAATAAAAACCTGAATGAATGTTCAATCACTTTTCATTTGGTAGGAATTATAAAACAAAAGGGCTAAGTTGCAGGTCTAATAATGTTGGATTGATGCTTTTAGTTAATTGTTTTTAGTATTGTTTTAGTTTGTCTTCCCTTGTTGAAAGTAAGTCATTTGTGCCCTCTTGTCAGAAACTTTTCATTTTATTATGATTTAATTTAGTTGTCGTTGCACTATTGTTTTAAAAAAATATCAAAAGGACAGTTTGTGACAATGTTCCACTATTGTATTTGCAGGTCAAACAATTGTAATCTGCAAATTAGTTTGTTTTTAATTAGATGAATTGATTATATGCCAGCCATTATTATTGGAATTTGTATTCAATTATTGGTGATTGATAAAATTCTATTTCAATTTTAAAAAATAAAAACCAGATTGGCCATCAACCGAAACAGGGGATTTGTTCACTAATTGTACGCTATTTGCTATCTGTGTGTATTCTACATACTATGAATAAATATCAAAGAAAATTAATTTAATATGAGATATTACATGTGTTTATTCATTTATGAGAAACAAGAGAGGGGCGAGCCAGTAATTTTGCATTCAACATTCATGATTAATGAAATGGAAAAGTTTTTAAGGAAAGGTGGAGTTTGGTTCAACCGATCGATTCTTTGGTTTATTGGTTCAATTGGTCGATTGACCAGTTCAATAGCCAAGTATTGACTTTTTGGTCAAATTGGGTGAACTGGGTCAACTGATTTGATTTTGATTACATTTGGATTAATGCATAAGAGGCTTCCTTGATTTAGTTGACTGTTACAAGAAATTTGTAAGAGGATATGGATATTTCAATAGGCCCTTGACTAAATTGTTAAAAAAGGACCAATTTGCATGGTCTGAGGCTTCATATCAAGCTTTCCAACAACTCAAACAAGCACTTACCACTACTCTATTCCTGGCTATACTTGATTATTCACAAGAATTCATTGTGGAGACTAATGCATCAAGTGTTGGTATGGGGTTTGTCCTTCATAATGGTCATCCATTAGCCTTCATTATCAAGTCTTTCTTACATTGACATCAATGCCTCTCGGTCTACAAAAAAGAAATGATCTCCATTCTTTTGCAGTAGAGAAATGGAAACATTACCTTCTTGGACGCCATTTCAAAATCAAGATTGACCACCGGCCCTTCAAATATCTTATAGACCAAAAGATGCACACTTCCTTCCAACAAATGCGGCTAGCTAAACTAATGGCTTTTGATTGCGAGATTATTTACTGCAAAGGGAAGGAAAAAACTATTGCAACTGCATTATCTTGGGTTCACGGTGGGGAAATATATGCTCTAGGCCTTTCCACCTTGTTTACTGACTCTGCTCTTCAGCAACTTATTCAGGAATTGCCTATAGATTTGGCTTCTCATCCCCATTATTCATGCACTCAATGTTTTTTACGGTGTAAAGGGAAGTTGGTAGTGGGTTCTTGGAATGGATTAAGTTGTTGTCCATGTATCATTCGACTTCTTTAGGGGGGGAATTCTGGTGTCCAAGTTACCTTACATAAGCTAAAATCAATTTTTTACTGGAATGGCCTAAGGAAAGACATGAGGGCGTATGTTAGAACATGTTCTATGCCAAGCCAATAAAGCAGAACTTTCTGCATCACCGAACTACTCTAGCCTCTTCCTATACCAGAACATGTGTGGCTCCATATTTCAATGGATTTCGTTGAAGGTCTTCCAAAATCAATGGGAAAAACAGTGATCTACGTTATTGTTGACATGTGGAGCAAATATGCTCACTTCCACGCCTTGCAAATCCGTATACAACTCCCTTATTCTTTAGTAATTTTTGGCAAGAGTTGTTCTTTTTACAAGGTGTTCAACTCAAGTTTTCTTTAGCTTATCACCCTCAAACAAATGGCCAGAGTGAAGCTATCAACAAACGTCTTGAAGGGTGCCTTCGGTGTGTGTGTGTGGACAAATGCCCTATTGGTGGTCTCATTGGCTTCCTTTAGCAAAGTTTTGGTACAACACACACTATCACTCAACCATTAACAACACCCCCTTTGAGGTTGTCTACGATCAATGTAACATCTTGCCTATTTCAACTAGGTTTTCCGTAGCTCTTTGTTCAATTCTGATCCTATCCTTTGGTATTTGGGGTGTTCATTAAGTGTTGATGGTGATTATTGATGTTAATTTTGCAAAGTGGGTGTTGTTAAGCCTCGAGAATGATCTGATGCGTGTGTGCAAGCAAAGGAAACTAAGGTATGCATTCTGATAAGTCGTGACATACGTAATGCTTCTTGACAACTTACGTTATCTGAGAAATAAGCCAATCTATGTTATCCTACAATGATGTATGATATCCTACAATGATGTACGTTACCTAGGGATGAAGATGATCAACGTATGTTATTTTGTTGTAAGACGTACGTTGCACTACAATGCTTCGAAACAGAAGCTTATGGATTGAATTATGAGCCTCACAACGTACGTTGTATGTATGGTATGTACATTGTATGTGTCCAAGATGGACATTGCACCAAGAATGACGTACGCTGCTTTGTTAAAACACTAAAACGGTGTGTTTCGATTGACAGACTTTAAAATGCCTAAAAACTCGAACCCTTCGTCATTTCTCTCTCATTTCACTCTTAATCTATCCCAAACTCTCCCAAATTGCTCTCTAATCATTTCTTTTGCTTCTTTGAGGTAAGATTTCTTCTTTAATCTCTCTTTTTCGTTCATTTCATGCATTAATTTTAGGATTTCATGTTTGGCAGAATTTCAAATGGGTTTGAGTTTTTGTTTAATTCTATTAGAATGAATGCTTAGGGATGTTAGATTAGGTTCGATTGAAGTTAATTGTTAAAGGAACTTAGATTAAGCTTAAAATCATGAGATTTGATGATGTTTTGAAATGGGTTAGTGTTAATTTGGGTTTGAGCTGATTTTGGATAATTTTGAGTTGTTTTGATAAAATTATTGATGGATTTAAGTTTATGAGGTTGATTAGGAGTAATAAGAATGGGTTAGAACATCGGGCGGAACAAATTTTACGGTGTTTTTGAGTAATCTTTTGCTGAAAGGACTTGTTTGGATATTTGACATGTTTGGGTTAGATTTTTAATTTTGAGAATTTAGGGATCAATTTGCAATTTCTAAGAGTTTGAAGGCTCATTTGAAAATTCTGACTACTTAGAAGGTCCATTTGTAATTTTTAAAAAGTTTGAGGACTCTTTTGTAATTTTACGAGGACTCGGGGACTAAAATGTAATTTTATAAAAGTTCAGGGAAAGAACTGAAATTTTATGTAGATTCTGATTTTTGAGGTAAGAGTGATAAATCTTTGAACGAAATAGGATTTTCGACATCGTGCGAGGGTCAACATTTGCATTTTCTTTCTTATACATTTTCGGTAGCGCAACAATACCAATACCACATTCTAATCTGTTTGGTCTGACTTGTCTGTTTGAGCTTCGTGTACTTGTCAACATGACTAGCCAGACACCAGTGGTGCTTGATTGGATTTTTGAGCTTGGACATCAGGTGAGTGTTGTAGCAGCTTTAAACATATTGGTTGTTTCTTTCTGAACTTATATTTTTTTATGTGATATGACATAATATGTAACCGAATTAATTAAGAATTTGGAACATTTAAAAATTGGTTATGTGTAATAAGGAATATATGGAATAAATTATTAGTACAAGCTAGAATTAGTATCAGTATTAGTATTATATTGACATTAGTAATATCTATCTGTTGCATGTTTGCTTGCGATTGGTAAATATATATATATATATATATATATATATATATTGACTCGGGGTACCTTAGGTACGGGGGATGCATGACCTTTAGTATACCAATGCTCAAGAAGACCTAGTTACCAGGATTTGTGGTAACATGTGTGTCTAAACACACATGATCAGTATCAAGTGGCATAGTCACATCAGTTCAGTTCAGTTCAATTTAGTTTAAATCAATTCAATTCAGTTTCTTCCCAGTCAGATATTCAGTTATATATATATTCGTATGCTGCAAATGCATGTTGTTTGCCGAGGGTGTGAACGATTTCAAAAATGAATTTCAAAACTATTACTATATGTAGTATGTATATGTATGTATTGTATATATATTGCATGTGGTAGTTTTTGAAAACATTTTCAAACAATTTATGTGAGGCCCAAAGCCGATGTAGAGTGCTATCCCTCGCTGAGATTTCTCACCCCTATCCCTTAATATTTTTCGGGTGATTCCTTTTGACTTGAGCAACCATCCGGCATCCAAATACTCAGTAAGGCACCGTTGATTCTGTTAGTTGACGCCCTTTTGTTTGGGCTCTGTCTGTTTTTTTATTAGGGTTCCATATCGGATGCTAGTGGGTTACTGAGGTATATTTTACATTTCGAATTAATGTATTTACTTATAAATTTTTACTACTATTTTGATGTCTTAAACTCTAGATATATGTTTTATTTACTGATGTTTATAAACTTTTTAATATTATATGTTTTGAATAATGAATAAGTGGGTAGAATATCTGATTCTGAGGCTTATGTGAGATAGGTTGGGCCTCCGGTTCAGTTCGTCCTGTACGTCGCTCATGGTCCGAAAACGAACCGTGACAGTCAACCTCCACCACTCTACTTGTCATACTTCAGAGATGATTCTGAATTGTAAGCAGTAGACCGAGCTCTAACCGCTTGTGAAAGTACATTCTAGATTCTAAAAGGCCAGTTAGCCACACATCAATAGAGAATGAAGAGAATTGTAGACCAGAAATAATCTGAAAGAAGTTTTTTTCTCATGGAAATTGGGTACTACTTAAAGTACTACATTATTGACAAATTTCTTTATCTAATATAGTCTTTCACAAGTTGGCTACCAAATGTTGTGGGCCATTTAAAGTTTTGGAAAAAATCGAAGTGTTTCTTATAAACTCCAGCTGCTTGCTAATGTTATTCTACGTCTAATGTTTCATGTAAGCCAGCTTAAATTTTTCTATGGTCCTCCACCTTCAACTAATTTGCCAATGCTGCCAATATTTACCACAACTGTTGATCTCCTTTATGAGCTAGTTGTTGTGTTGGACAAATGTATCGTGGAACGGGGTTATGCAACACAAGGGTTAGTTTAGTGGTCTACCACTTTCTTGGGGTTGTGCTGCTAATACTAGACACTTTTTTCCTCAGTTCAATCCTTGAGGACAAGGTTCTTTTTATAAACTAGATCCTAATTCTTTCTCTCTCTGAACTCTCAATTGTTCTAAGTGATTGCTTTGAAAGTTTTCAATTTTTGGCTTCCCCTTGTTAATCTCACTTAGAGGATGAGTCAGTAATTATACAAACTAACATATGCATGTAATCTAATTGTACTAAATGTTGGACCAAGGGTGGTCAATATTGAGATCCTTCTAAATTTTGATGGTGAACAAAACTCGAAAATTAACAAAAGCATGATCAACATTGGATAAAGTGCGAAAAACATGACAATAGCTATTGGATTGATAAAATGCAAATTTAATGTACATTAAACAGGTTAACATAAGTTAACATTCGACAACATAAGTAAAAGTTGAAACAGAAGCCACTGGTTTCTACTGGATGCCTCTGGAGCTAAATTAACATATTGAAATTTATTGTAACATACGTAACCAAAGCATGGGAAAAAGTGAAGTCTTGAATGATTGAAGATATGAAGATTAACATATGTTAAGGTCAAAGTGCAACGTACATAATCCATGCAAGACAAAATGAAGATTTGTTGATTAGAGTATAATTATTTGAAGTTCGCAAAGATCGAGACAAACAGAGCAAGCAATGGTCAACTGGAGATCCATATCGTACGTAAGGTTTTTAGGTAACATATGTTAATATGGTTTACACACATAAGTCTTGAGTTGAAGTATGTAAGAAGCTTCGTATGAAAAACAGAAGCTACTGGATGGTTCAAGGGTCAAGATAACATCCGTAAGAATATGACAACGTACGTTAACTGGGATTTCAACTATGATCAACGTATGTTAAGGTTAATAGAATGTACATAAACTGGAGATGCTTCAGGTAACGTACATAACGGTTTGGTTACGTACGTTAGCAGTGTTTGTAAGTGCATTGAATGTGACCCATACCAGGCTACAACAGCTATAATTCATCTCACAACGTTCCAAAAATAAGATATAAGTATAAATACAGGCTTGGGAGGTTAGAAACAATAACAAAACACTTGGACATTCATTTCTAGCAGCAACCAAGCATCAAAGCACTAATTTTCTCTCTCTTATTAATACAAAGGTATTGTTCATTAATTGATTTTGTTATTACTTGTATCATTAGTTCATTTATTGTTAGGGAGTGTTTGAAAAACAGTTTTTAAGAGTGTTTGTGAGTGGGATCAAAGATTAGATCCTTAGGTTGGTTTATTCTTGAACCAGAATCAAGAAAGTTGTAAAAGTTCTCACATAGCTTAAAAGTGAAGTTGTAATTTCTGTTGGGAGTTAATGAAAATCCTAAGTGGTGATACTTAGGTAGTGAACGGAGGCAAAGAGTTAGTCAAACCACTATAAATCCTTGTGTTACTTCTTCTTTATATGTTTTGAGTTTGAAAAGTTCAAAACCACACATATCACACTATTCAACCCCTATTCTAGTGTGGTAATCGACTCTACAATTGGTATTAGAGCTTTGGGCTCTTATTTGAAGCGGGTTAACATCTAAAGAGTCAAAGATCTAAGATGGCTTTGAATATGGGAACACACACCGAAGGTTATGAGGTAAATTGTCCTCCTTTCTTTGATGGCTCCAACTTCAACTCTTAGAAGAAAAGGATGACTATGTTTATTCAATCCTATGACATTTAAATTTGGAAGGTGATCATGCTAGGTCCCAAAATTCCAAAGAAGGAAGATGGCTCACTCAAAGATTACAAAGATTTTAATGATGAAGATTGGAAGAAAATCCATTCAAACTCTAAAGCTACCCAACTCTTATATTGTAACTTGAATCATGAAGAGCACAATAGAATCTCATCTTGTGAAAATGCTAATTAGATTTAGGAGATGTTGGAGGTGACTCATGAAGGAACCACTCAAGTCAAAGAGATAAAGATTAATATGATGTTGCATGACTATGAGTTGTTTTCATTGAAGGAAGGAGAAAGCATCACTAATATGCTTGATCGATTCTACGAGATCATTAATGGTCTTGCTTCTCTTGGTAGACCAATTTCAGGTAGTGAAAAGATAAAGTAGATTTTGAGATCATTACCAAAGGAATGAGATGCAATGGTTACGCCTATTATAGAGTCCAAGGACTTGAACAAAATGGAATTTAATGCTCTAATTGGTTCTCCCATTAACTATGAGATTGTGTTGAAGACTAAAAATTTCAAGGTCAAACCAAAAGAGAAGAATTTTGCCTTTAAAGCCAAAGAGGTGAGTAGTGATGAAGAAGAATTAGATGAAGAGCTAGCCCTCTATGCAAAAAATACAAGGAGATACAAATTTCTATTGCCAAGAAGAAAAAGGGATCTCAAAAAGGGAACTAAGGATGATTACAAAAATAACACATCCTACAAGAAGAAGAATGATAATGGTTTCTACGAATGTGGAAAGCTGGGCCATTATGCCAAATATTGTAGAGTTCCCAACTCTAAACCACAATATGAGAGGAGCAAGCAGAATGAGGTCTTTGTTGCTCTATGGAGTGAGGGGGAAGATTAGGGGAGCAAGAAGAAGGAGATCATTGTTGCTACATGGAGTGATGAGGAAGATGATGATGAGGTCAAAGAGTAAGTCAACCTTGCACTCATGGCATAAAGCTCCTACTTAAGTGATGAAGAGGATAATGAGGTAACCATTTCTTTTCACAAAGAACTTGTTGATGCATTTGAGTCTTTAAACAATGAATTTGAAGAGATTTTCAAGCTTAATAAAGTTTTGAAAAATAAAAATGAGACTTCGAAAATCAAAAATGAAACTTTGATTAACCAAATCAAAGAGCTTGAAATTACCTCCAAAGATCATTCAAATTGCTTGCTTGAACAACGAAAGTTGAATGATGAGATTGCTAGAATCCAAAATGAATTTTCTTATGTTGTTGGAAAGTTTACTAGTGGACAAGATAAATTTGAGAAACTAATTTCACTACAAAGATATTCCTTATCTAAACATGGTTTTGGTTATGACCCATTTCAAAGAGAGTCATCCTTGATGACAAAGTTTTCAAAAGACAGTGGTTCTTCATTTTCTCTTAGTATGCCCACTTGTCCTAGATGCTTGAAAATAGGTCATAATGTCACATTCTTGCACTATTTTAAGGAGGACAATCAAGGTAAAGAAGATATGGATTCCTAAATGAACTAGTCTTTCAAACTTGGTCCATGTTGCTAACAAAATTGTTTTGTAGGTGCTAGTCAAGAATAAAGTATCATCAAGCATGTGGTACATTGATAGTGGATGCTCAAGACACAAAAGTGAAGACAAAAGCCTATTTGTAGATATCAAAATGAAAAATCAAGAACATGTCACATTCGGTGACAACAATAAAGGTAAGATTATTGGTATTGGTAAAGTGGTTAGGAATCTTTACCAACCATTGATAATGTTTATTTGGTTGACGGATTGAAACACAATTTGTTAAGTGTTTCTCAATTGTGTGATATAGATTACGATGTTAGATTTGAATCATCACATTGCACAGTTTTAAAAGATGACGAAATTACATTTATTGGTTTAAGGTATGGAAACATTTTTGTTGTGAACTTGCATGATGCATCATCTTTCAATGAAAAATATTTGATGTCTTTAAATGAAAATGCATTTTTATAGCATAGAAGACTAGGTCATGCACATTTTTCTTTGATTTTTAAACTTGCAAAAGATGACATTGTTAGAGGAATACCAAAATTGTGTTTTACAAAAAAGCATTTGTGTGAATCATGCATTAGGAGTAAACATACTAAAGGTTCTTTTAAATCAAAGAAAGAGATTTCTACATCTAAGGTGTTAGAATTAGTGCATATAGATTTGATTGGACCATCTAGACATGTTAGTTTAGGTGATAAATTGTACACCTTGGTGATTGTTGATGATTTTTTAGATTTACATGGGTTAGATTCATTGTCAATAAAAGTGATGCTTTTAATGAGTTTTCTAAGTGGTGTAGATTGGTTCGAAATGAAAAGAACAAGTCTATCATTGACATTAAAACTGACCATGGAGGAGAATTTGAGTCAAAACCCTTTGAAGATTGGTGTGATAAGCATGGAATGGAACATATTTTTTTGCACCAAGAACTCCACAACAAAATGGAGTGGTTGAAAGGAAGAATCAAACTTTGGAAGAGATGTGTAGAACAATGTTAAATGAGTATGATCTTCCAAAATATTTTTGGGTCAAGGCTATGAATACCACTTGCTACATCATCAACCAAGTGCATTTAAAAAATGATCAAATGAAAACTCCATATGAGATATGGAAAGGTAAGAAACCTAATATTTTTTATTTTTATCCATTTGGTTGCAAAGTGTTTATCTTGAATAATGACAAAGACAACTTAAGAAAATTTGATGTAAAATCAGATGTAGAAATTTTCCTAGGATACTCCACTAATAAAAAAGTTTATAGGGTGTTTAATTCTAAAACATGAGTAGTTGAGGAATCTATTCATATTAAATTTGATGATATGATCTCACCCCGAGAAAAGTAGTTGTTGATGATGATGTAGGTAAATTTGAAAAGAGTGATGATCATGGAATTCAAAAAAACTTGGAAGAGCTAAACATAAATGAAGAACCCATAAAAAATGATAAAGAAAAGAAAAATGAAGAAGGTGCATCAACTTCACTTCCAAAAAATTGGGCTAGATTGAAAGATCATCTTATAGAGCAAGTAACTAGAGACATTAGAGATGGAGTTAAAACAAGATGAATGTTGGGTTCAAGCCATGCAAGAAGAACTCAACCAATTCAAGAGAAATAATGTGTGAAAATTGGTTCTAGCTCTTAAAGGAAAGACAATTATTGGAACAAAATAGGTGCATAGGATCAAATTTGATTAGAATGGCAAACCGGTGAAAAATAAGTCAAGGTTAATAGCTTAAGGTTTCAACCAAGAAGAAAGACTTGACTATGAAGAAATTGTTGCTCCGGTTGCAAGGCTTGAAGCAATTTGACTCTTATGTGTCTTTGCCTCACACAAGAATATCAAGCTCTATCAAATGGATGTGAATAGTGATTTTCTTAATAGGTATATTCAAGAAGAAGTCTATGTAAGCAACCTCCAGGTTTTGAAGATGATGAACATCCCAACTACGTTTTCAAACTCAACAAAGCTCTTTATGGGTTGAAACAAGCTTTAAGGGCATGGTATGAGAATTTAAGTACTTTTCTTACTCAAAATTGTTATGTAAGAGGTCATGTTGATAATAATCTCTTTTTTAAGAAAAATGGTGATGATATGCTTATTTAAATATATGTAGATGATATTGTTTGTGGTGCTATTAACCCTTCTATGTGAATGAAATTTTGTGATCTTATAAAGGGTGAATTTGAAATAAGCATGATGGATGAGCTTACTTTTTTTTCTCGGACTTCAAATTAAACAACTGAAGGATGGAATATTTATTCATCAATCCAAATATACCAAAGAGTTGTTAAAGAAATTCAAAATGGATGGAAACAAAAAAGTATCAACCTCAATGTCATCAACATTAAAACTTGACAAAGATAAGGAAGGAAAATTGATGGATCAAAAGCTTTATAGAGATATGATCGGTTCCCTACTTTATTTAATCGCTTTTAGACCTGATATTATATTGGCTACTTGTCTATTTAATTGCTTGCAATCCAATCTAAAAGAGTCTCATTTGATTGCATGCAAAAGGATTTTCCGTTATTTGATTGACATAATAGGATTAGGTTTATGGTATCCATCATGTCGTTATTTTAATTTGATTGCTTATAGTGATGTCGATCTTAGTGATTGCAAATTAGATAGGAAGATCACTAGTGGTACATGTCATTTTCTAGTTTCATGTTTAATATCTTGGGCAAGCAAGAAAAAAACTAATGTTGCAACTTACACAGTCGAATCTGAATATGTGGTTGCGGGAAGTTCTTGTGCCCAAATTTTATGGATTAAAAATTAATTGTTCGATTATAGTAATTTCTCTATATTTTATGACAATACAAGTGCTATAAATTTGAGGTATTTTGCATAGTAGAACAAAGCATATAGAAATTAGACATCACTTTTTGCATGATCATGTTCAAAAAGGTAAAATTTGTTTGAAATTTATTTGGACAAATGATCAATTGGCTGATATTTTTATAAAAACTTTGGGTGAAGAAAGTTTAAATTCAAGTCCATTTCATTTAGGTATGTGAAATGTGAATGATCTTTGATTGCATTTGATGTTTTAATTATTTATATCATGCATACATTTGTACCCATTTACAGTAAAATGGTTCATATAGTCAATTGATGTGATCTTGAAGTAAGATAGGTTTCTTTTGTATTTGGTTTAATTGATTATGGAACATCGTTAACGTACGTTATATTTTTGATTATTTACATTATCTGGGTTTATATATGATTAGCATACATTAGACTTATGTTTAGAGTAAGTTATCTGGAAAATTATGATTAACGTATTTCACCATTTATCATAAAGTATGCTATCTGGAAATTTTCTTGACCTTACTATACACTAGCTTTGTATTAGTGTACGCTAACCGACCCTCAGTTTATATCAGACACCTACTGTTCTTTGTCATTTCAAAATTCAAAACCCTAAACTTGTCGCGCCTTTTTCAAAATCTACCCAAATCACCAAAATCAACCAAAATTCGTCAAAAGATCTCTTTCAAAACCATTGTCGACCTCTACTAAAACTTTTTCTCCAATCCAAATTCACAAAAACACCTATGAATTCCTAAAATCAGCTCAAACCCAGTTTCTCCTAAAACCCAAATTTTCGTCCATTTCTATTGTTTTTGTTTTCAAAACCCCATACAATGATGCCCCGAAGAGAATCTAGAAGCAAAGAAAAATACTATCCAAGCTCATTTTGGCCTCCGAAGCGATCTCGATCTCAGGTATCCAAATTTGATTCTGAAAAATTTGGTAGTGTTGATGCTCATATAATGTTTTTTGATGTTCTAGGACATGAGAAATTGACTGATAGCCAATATTTTTACTTAGAATCTTTTAAGAAGGCTGGATTAGATGTAGAGCCAAAATTTAGAGAGATTGGAATTGCAAAATTTGTTACTTTGAAGAAACCTATTTTTGAATCTCTAGTCAAAGAATTCTATGCCAATTTTACTACTAATGTAGATGATCTTGGTGACACATTTATTAAATCGATGGTTCAGGTAAAAGAGACTAGTTTTGATTAATCGGATTTGGCTCAATGTTTTGAGTTGAAAAATGAGGGATACAAATGTGTTGGCACATTTTAGTATAAACGTGAGCGAGAGTCAGGAGATGAGGGTTCTGATTCTGAAAATGAGGAGATTAAGGTTTTGGATAAAGAACATGCTAGGGATTATTTGAAATCAAAGTCTATAATTGAGGTTCTTGGTGATAAATTTGAAAGTAATGATTTTGGAGTCATTATGCGAATGGTTCATGGAGCTATTATGAGAAGCATAATGTTGAAACACAAGACCCAACACAAATTGGTTGAAAAGGACTTAGAGATGATGTATCGTATCCTATAGAATCATCTAGTAAATTTTTCCTTTACCGTCACAAATTAAATGATAGAAAAGGCTTCGACATTGCAAAACTCTGGATATAGAGAGACCTTGTGCTAAAGGAAGGCTGATAACCCTTATGGCTCGATCCTTACTGAGATCTTTGATGGGTGTGAGGTTGATCTTTCAGACCTAAAGGGAACCCTGATACCTCAGAACCTAATGGTACATGAGGGGATGTTGAGGATTATGAAGCTATATTGTACCCTTAACCGAGTGTGGGTCTTTTATCCTTATCTCCGGGAAGGTGATCAACTTGCCAATCCTCGTGATCCATTCCCCACTCATAAGGAACAAGAATTTAGGAGAGAAGCTCCACCAAGTGTTGTTGATGAGGATCGTGAGCATCCTAGACCTAAGGGTGGGCGTAAAGAGAATGATGCTCTCGAGATTATTCAATCTTCTTTTAAGGAGCTTACATGAGAGGTTTGCAATATGAGATTCAAGTTGAATTCTTTAAGGAGTGAGGTGGGAGATGGTTTGACATCATTGAGACTAATTTTGGAGTTGAGTTGAGGGCCATCCGCTTACTTTTAGAGGATTCCATTCGTCCTTCTCGTCCTATAGCTTCTTTTACGTCTTCTACCACCGATATTGATCTTGAACGTCTTCCATCAACGGATATACCTTCATCTAGTTATGAAGCTGCATCAGATGTCTCTTTCACCGTTGAGGACTTTGGTCTAGATTCTTAGAGCATCAATTGCTTCATTTATGATCATCATCACTATAGGGACCGAAATTTCATGCATCATGCATACATATTGCATTTTATATTTTAAATGATAAGTATTTTGTCTTTTGTTGTATTTCCATTTTGTACTCACGGCTTTACATATATTTATAGGATGATGATTATGGCATGTTACATTGATCTTGTCTTAATTTTATGCTTGTATCCATTTATTTCATGATAATTTTGTCCTGTTTCTTTTGATTTTCTATTGTATGCACTTTGTACAGATTTTGTGTACCATTTGTACCCCTTTTTGATTGATGACAAAAGGTTTGTGTACCATTTGTACCCCTCTTTGATTGATGACAAATAAGAGGGAGAAATTGTTCCAAATTGAAACTTGACTAAATCAAAACTTGGATCAAATCTTGGCTAAATAAAATTGGACTTAAAAATGATGCACAAACTTAAAGGAAGTTAGTAAAATCAAAAATTTATATATTTTTTAATGTCTATGAACTGACTACATGGACAAAGCTACAAACTTTGATCCGATATTCAAATTTTTTGTGTCCACTTATTCAGGGGGAGTTTAAGTTGTCGTCATAAAAAAGGGGGAGATTGTTGGACCAAGGTGATCAACATTGAAATTCTTCTAAGTTTTGATGATGAACAAAACCTAAAAATTGACCAAAGCGTGAT
>CAODLS010268767.1:0-16975 GCA_948243855.1 Flueggea neowawraea
AATAATTACTAGGGATGGTCATTTTGGCACAGCCCGACCTGAAAAAGGACGAGTCTGGGCCACTATTTCCAGGCCCGAGGCCCGGTCCTACCCGTCTATATTTTTTTAAAATAAGGCCAAGTATGGGCTTATGGTGAGGGCCGACAGGCCAGCCAGGGCCGATTATATATTATATATATTTTTTATATATTATATATATATAATATATTAATATTAATTTGATGTATTATGTGTTATAAATTAAAAAAAATGATGCCAATTATAAATTTAAGAGTTATTTAGTATTTATTAAAGTATAATTTATATAATAAAGTATATATTAAATTGTATTTTGATAAAAAAAATAAATAATTTTAATATATTTTCTTTTGGATGGGCGGGCTTGGGCCACACCTTCAGCCAAGCCGACCGGGCCAGGCTCGGTCGACCGGGCTAAATTTTTAGGGCCTAGCCTGACGTTGCTTCGCCTACTAGTTCTGTCGACTTTGTCAGAATACAAAGAAACATCTCCTTCCTGTTCGATCCTTTAAACAGCGTCACTCCGTAGACCATTTCATACAAAACGACACTAAATGACCACCAATCCATCGCGGAAGCTAAGAGTCCGTTTCTTTTTCCTCGGAGACAGGGGCGACTTTTGAGGTGAAGGATTCAGAGACTATTGGCAAGACGACATCGTGGAGAGCTTTGTGGAGAGATCGAAATCGACGAGCATTACATGTCCGGTTTCTGGAATCATTATGTTCTCCGGCTTCAAATATCTGTAAGAAATTCCGAGACAACAGCAGATCTAGACCGATAGAGAGAAAGAGAGTGGTTGTGTGTGTGTGTGTGTGAGAGAGGGAGAGAACAGACGAGAGAAGATGAGAGAATGAGAGAGAGTGAGGCTTAATTGTGGGTTTCCAATTTAAGCAAGGGTAATTAAGTTATTTCGCTTTCTGTTTACTCCGACAGTCAAAAATAAGTTTTAAAAACGTATATGCAACATCTTAAAAATATGAAGACTTATTTACTAATTAAAATATACTTCAAGAACTTAAAAATTATTTTCTCAAAAAATTATAAAGTCTTGTTTTAAAGAAAAAAGAACAGGCATGAGCTTTTCTTTTTCTTTTTTCACCTATAATATAGTATTGGTTTTCAAAGGGAAAATAAATAAGAGAAGAGAGGAGGACACGTGATGGTGATTAGGGAGACAGCATAAATGAAAGTGAATTAGACACGTGGGATTGGACAATTATCATATTATAAAAGAAAATAAATTGATTTTAAAAAAAGAAAATAAATTAAATAATTCAACAAACATACACCTACGGCCTACAGGTCTCTCGTCTTCCAATTATAAACCTCTCATTATCTTCTTTTTGCTACCACTTCCTATTTATACATCAGATTTAATACATTCAATTTCGGTCAAAACAAAGAAAAAAAAATCAACAGTGAGCTTATTCGGTCGAGTATTAGATGGTTTCTCAATCGAATAGGATACTATTTTTTTTGTCAGCAAAAAGAAAACTAAAAATTATCGGTAGTGGTTATATTTTTGTCGAGTGTGACCATACGAATAATTATTTTTCGCCGCGGAATACTCGTTTATTTGGCAGTAACCAAAGGACACGTCACTACGACACCTGCTTGGAGCAAACGGAGGAATATACCGCAGGGATATCCAGAAAATTACCGTACAAACCAAGGAGACACTAAGTCTCGAACCCAAATCTCCTGTTCATGGGACAGAGCTCCTATTGCTGAACCACCTCCGGGAGGTATATGATACTATTTACTTATAAAAAAATACTATTTTGATCTCATTTTACTTCCATTTTAACAAATAAATTTCCTAGTTTTAATATTATAAATTATAGGTATTTCTTTTGTTTTACTAGTTTTTTATACGTTATATTTTTATTTTTATTAAAAATTAAATCTAATTTTTTTATTTAAATTAAGTTCATTATGAACGAACTAAAAATTCATTGGTCTTTTGCTCTATACATTGTATTGCAAAATTAGATTATTGTTTAAATTGAGCATACATTAGTTGATGATTTTTCTCTCAACTCGACTCTAGGCAAAATAAATATTTTTAGCACTCTATTCTTTAATACTGAAATTAATACTAATATTAATGAGTTGTAAGTTTACTAATTTTTTTAATAAAAAATATAACTAAAAATACAAAACAAAAAGAAACTGTTTGAGTGAAAAAAAGAGTAACTTTCAAAAAGCAGGGAAACGAAACGAAAAAGAAATAAATGCGTGGAAACAAAAGAAATACTCCATAAAATCCAAAGAAAGAAACAAACCCACAGAGACAATTATTACAGAAACCTATACACGCGGCGAAGCGAAGTCTCAAAGCAAAACCGACACCGCTCTCCTCCTCCACCCTTTTCAAACTCACATTAACGCTATCACCTCTCTCTCTACCCGATTTCATTTCTTTTTCCGTCTCAATTGTGTGGGCCCATCTTTCTTTACTTACATTTATATAGTGTATAGTTTCAGCAGAACGAAACGATGTCGTGTTCGTCCTCCTCCTCCTCGTCGCAGCTAACGCCGCCGTCAGTGTCTCCTAAGTCTAATTTGGAACGGTTTCTTCAATGTGTTACTCCTGTAGCTCCTTCCCGATCACTTCCTCAGGTAATTATCAAAACGCCCCCGTTTCATCCTCGCTGATTTTTTTTTGTTTTCTTGATTCAAATTATTAAAATTTTGACGTCAGTGCCATTTTTTTTAATAACTCCCATGACCAGATTTTTAGCAGCTTCTCCAAGAAATCTTACTTTAATTTATTCTTTTTCTTTAATTTATTTTTTGATTTTTCTTCCTTCTTTATTTTGTAGCCCCATTCCAAACAGAAAAAAATAAATTCGATTATTTTTCTTTATTTTGTTCACGACTTCACCAAATATTTAATTTAAATAATATTGAGGTCGTGTAGTATATAACATATTTTATAGTACGTATAATGTTTTTTTATAATTAATTTTATTAAAAAAATATTTATTTTTTTATTATTTATTTATTATCAATTATAATAAAATTTATCAAATATATTATATGCTGCACTCTCTCTCAAATAAACCCAACCTTTTTTCTGGGTTAGAACTTCGATAATTTTATGCTTCGCAGTTCAATATTTAATTTAAATAAGATTGCCTATTGTTTAACTGTTCTTTTCTTTTTGGTCTGGAGTTATTCAACAGTTGACATTTTATTTAATGTTTCTCAGTGAATTACGAACTGAATATTTATAATAACTTATCAGTTGTCCGAAACCGAGAGTGCAAAAGCTATCCAAAAAAAAAAGTCTGAATTAAAGAGGCCTTACTCAATTTTTATTTGAAATGAAAAACCATTTTAAATCAATTAATAATAATATTGTATATTGAGTCCTTGACGTAGTAGTAACTGTTGGAATCGACTTTCAGTTTGCTAGTACTCAAAATAGAAAAATTAATTAAAAAAATTATACTTCCTCTTTTTTAAGAGTATTTTTTAAGATAAATTATTTTTTATTAAAATAAATAATGTTTTATAAAATAAAAAAAATTAATATTTTTTTATATTTATTTTTTATTAAATTATTACATAAAATATTTTATTATTTTTTATTAAAATTAATATAATAAATTGTTATTATAATTAATATAATTTAATTATTTTTTTAATATATATATCAAAATTTTAAAAAGTATTTTTTTTTTGGAAAAAGAGAGTAGCATTATGGTCACAAGTGGGTTTAATTTAATGTATTCGTCTTTTCATAAAAAAATGAAAACCCAAAAAATAGAGTTGCTGTTACTGGTGAACATTATTGTACTGTAAGAAGGATATGTCCTGAAAAGAAAAGTGGGCCTCACTTTGTTTTATTTGTCAAAATATATTGGCCCACTTTGTTTAGATCTTATCTGGATTTTACCCTTTCTTTATTTTTTATTTCTTGTGATGCCGCGAGTATCCTCTTCTTGCTTTATTGTCCTTTTCTTTGCTTTTTTATAACTATCCACGTGTTGCGCGTTCAACTCTTTTATTTACTTTTTATTTCAATGTTAAATTATAATAACTTTTTTGAATGAATTATAATAATTTGTTAATTTAGTGGTTAACAATTTAGTTAATTATTTAATTTTTTATACAAAAACGTGTGTATATTATTATGTGAATATAAAATTTCTTCTCTTTCGCTCCACGTGGACAAGTGGGATTTTTCTTTGGCTGAATCCACGACGCGTGTCCCACCTGTGGGTTCCACGTGTAAGTTCCTCTTACACTAGTGGATCCTATGTTTCTGACGTGGCACATGGTTGGCTCTTTCCTATTGTCCAGTTCAGCTCAACTTCACTTCCCTTCATTTCACTTTTTGGAATGTGACAAAGCTTGAAAATTTTGTCGACGCTTACTTGAAAATTAGTTGTTATTATTGTCTGAAAATATTATTAATTTTTATGGAATTTAATTTAATTTAATTTCTAAAAATGAGGGACTTTGATGGGTACATTTGCAGAAGGGAGTCAGGGAGCTAAATAGTTTATGGCAGCTCCCTGGGACCAATGAAGTGTTGGAGTATTTTACGTTGGAAGATCTATGGAGATGCTATGATGAGTGGAGTGCATTTGGTGCTGGCACTCGGGTGCAGTTGGACTCTGGCGACAGCATCATGCAATACTATGTTCCTTACTTGTCTTCCATTCAGATTTACAGCAACAAGTCTTCTGTTATTTCCAGGTTTGCAACATTACTTCTCTTCATTAGATTATTTTTACATGTCTTTTTGGTTAGTCGCTTCATTGTCTTTGACATTTTGAAGTATTTTGCCTGGATTTGAGATGGGCAGTTATTAATTCTCGTACCCTTTTGCAAGATTGTAAATGTTAGACGAAAAGATTGAACTTTGATTGTTCTTGGACTTTGAGAAAGAATTTCAGGAAGTAAAGTTTGCTGCTTGCAGGAATTCGAGAGAGTACAGTGATGTGGTCGAATTTGAAAGTGATTTATGGAGTGATATTGACAGCGCGTATGATGATAAGTTATCAAGTTCTCTAAGCAACAATTCTAGCAAAACTTGGGACACCATTTCCGATGAGGATTCGGGTTTTGAGCATGAGACGTCTTTGCCTGTTAAAGATAGGCTTGGTCATCTATATATGCAGTACTTTGAGATATGTTCTCCTTACTGGAGGCTTCCACTTTCGACTAAGGTTATTTGATTCTCTGATCTGTTTTAACGGTTATTGATGGTTACTATGAGTATGGCCAATCCACAGTGCCATATAGGAAAATAAAAATGGGAAGGGGATGACTATTTTTTTCTTACCTTCTTCTTGTGTCTGGTATGTGGTGTTCTGATTTATTATTTGTTTCAGATCACTCACTTAGCCGAGACCAATCCAGGCCTTATGACACTGAGGAATGTGGATCTTTCTCCGGCAAGTTGGATGGCCGTTGCTTGGTAATAATGATTTGCCGTCTTCTTCATGCATGTTTTCTTGTTGCTGATTTTGAGTGTATTTCGCGACAATACCGAGTGGAGATTTTATTTGAGTTCACGAATTTGCCAGTTCTGGTTAATTAAGTGACTTTGCGCATTTTGTTTGAGTTCACGAATTTGCTAATTCTGGTTGATTAAGTGACTTTGCAATGCGACCTATGTACTTCTTTCTGCCTATGCCTGGAATCTCGTAATAAATTCAATATTACCATTTAAGTCATTATAATTAAATACAACTTGAGGTAAGTATGAGTGTATTCTGTAATTAGCAAGCACATAACGCAAAAGGTAGCATGGTCTACAAAGAGTAGAATGTAAGAATCGTCCTCTATAACATGTCTTTGACGTCTCTTGGCTGTGAATTTTCAATAAGAGCTTCATGCTTTTCTAACATAAATTCAAAGAAAATCGTGCAACTGAAAAAAAAGAAAAAGAAATGGAGAGAGTAGTGGTACTAGGTAAATCGGATAATTGCTGTATGAGCCTATCTGAAATTTTGTGGCATTATGGAATGGCGTTTTGCGTCAAATACGACAAAGTGAGTGCATTGAGATCAAAGCTCTCTTGTCTGCTGGTTACCTTTTTTGCTGCTTTCTGCTTTTCTTTGATGATTCTTGCTATTTTCCGCATGTGATCTCAGTTTTTTAGTTTAGTTTGTGCTTCTATGTTATTATGTTAGTAATGAAGCATTAACTATACGGTCTATACTGCTGATTAGGTACCCTATTTATCATATTCCTTCTCGGGTGAATGAGAAGGACTTGTCGGCATGCTTCTTGACATTTCATACTTTGTCGTCATCTTTACAAGGTATGTATCTGATGTTAACCTTTTTAATTTCATATACCAATCTGTTTTGGCCTTTTTTAATTGCCCTAATCTTATTATCTTAAGGATTCTGTTAGATATGAAATAAGCGTATGATCATTTTTATTCCATGAAGAACTTCCCCTACTATTGAACATTTGAGAACAAACAGAGAATTAAGGTCATTGTTGTTCAGTGAGTTAAGCTTAACATAGCAAATCAACTGAAGTCTTAAATGATATTGAATGCCATGTAATCTGAGTGGTGATCATTGCCCAGTACATATCTTAAAGCAGAAGCAGTTTCTGATATGGGGAATTCATGTTGGATTATGTTGTTTGATGGATCCAGGAGGGATCTTGTTTATAATTTTTTTTTTATCAATACCTACTATAGTAAGATCTTTGGAACATGATTCATCTGTGAACTTCTGTAGAGAATTAACTTTGGTTTCTCCACTTGAAAAAAATCTCACTTTGTCTTGTCGTTGCATGCCTCTTTCTGCTTGTTACTTCTTACCATGCTTTCCACATCAACCCTTTTAGCCTAGCTATGAATAAGGCGAGCACAATGCTTCATTCTGTCATTTGACATGTGTATCTATATGCATTATCTGCTTAATTCAACGATTTTGTTATTGCAACCATGGGATTTATAATATTTCTTCTTGTTCTCTGCATGATATTAATGCTGCAGATTATGGAAACGAGTACGAGGACGTTGCTGGGTCTTTGGGCACTATTGGAAAATTAACAGGAAGTAAAGTAAAAGAAGGCTATTGTGGTGGAATTTCCCTTCCTCCATTTGGATTGGCTACATACAAGATACAAGGGGATCTATGGCTGAATCCCGAGACATCTGATTATGAAAGACTAATGTTTCTGAACAGTGCTGCCGATTCCTGGTTGAAGCAGCTCAACGTCCAGCACCATGACTATAACTTTTTCACCTATCACTCCACCATTTAATGGTGAGTGCCCCTAACATTTTCTTCTTCCCTTGTGTTTTCTTACCAAGTGAGCGTGCGCGGCAACAGCCATAAAATACTCCCTCTTAAGAAAGTTCCAAGTGCGTGCAAAAACCGAGTGTATGATACTAAAGTATATATAACCTTTGTCTTGGATAGCCACGAAAGTGAAGTTGGTGTAAGTTTTCGAAAGGCAAAGTTCTCAGTGTCTTGGATAGTTCGAAAGGCTTGATAAGTTTTCGCTGGAGGGGTTTTGCGGATTTAGTTGTTTAGTTACGCTGGACATCTAGGATAAGAGAGAAATCAGGCAGACTGTTTTAAGCATGTACATTCCTCTTTCTTGTTTTCTGTAAACTGTAGTGGAGGTGAGTGCTTTCCCTCTTGTGTGATAAGTGTCAACTGCTAGTTTTTTCTGTTCAGATGACATGTTTTGCTTACTCTCTCATAAGGATCTGTAAATTGAATGTTTTTGTTCAAGTATCTTACTCTTGCTTACTCTCCAAATAGATTTCCATTCTTCTTTGACATTTTATTCCATTTCTTAGAGGAGGAGATGACTTATTTATTCGATTTCTTAGCGCTGGACATATTAGTCAATTTGCTTAATAGATATGTATATAATTAATGACAAACATTTGTAGTTATTGCAATAGGGCCATTGCGAGAGCAGTGTTGGAGGGTGACAATGAGTTATGCGTTGTATGGAATTAGTGTAATTTGCTGCCATTTCCTTGTATGACAACAAAAGAAAGTGTTACTTCTAAAATCACTAAAAATTATGATTTTATAGAGTTCGGTAAGAATTATACTTGGAAATTTATTTATGTAGTAGAAAATATATTAATTTTAATTTTTTTTCATATAACATTTATTTTGATTTTATACATAAATATCAGTATTATAATTAATCTAATGTATCCCATAAAAATTGTCCAGCAAAGATAAAGCGTATTTATATACGGAAATATAATATAACTTTTTCAATTAAACACAAATGTCTTTATCAATACCAACAAAGGAAAAGTCCGTTTAACCTTAACAAAATTTTAAATCATCATTTTAGCCTGTCTGACTTCCTTCTTCAGCTAACCTAATCTAATTTCCCTCTTTCAGGTCTCTCTTTTCACACTCTTCTCTTACATCGCTCAACTCAAAACAAAGAAGAAACCGATCGGTTCTGTTCAAAACCGAACTAAAATTCGGTTCTCTTTCTCCGATTCACTTGATCTGTTCGGTTTGTTTAGTTAGTTATTGGTTTGGTTTGCGTTCAAACATGAACCGACTGAATATCCAAACTAAGACCATCTCCAACTGATTGCATTTTGCAGTAAACAGTGGAAAATGCAGTCGGTTTTGGTCTCCAATCCAGCACCAAATTGCTACTATAATTTGGTGCAAATCACTTTGGTGACCCATATTTGGGTCTCTACAGTGATTACTGCAATTTTTTTATTTTTTTAATTAAATTGTATTGATTTTGAATGTTAATTTATATTTTGATAGTTTTAACTTATGATATATTTGCATTTTTAATCAATCAATATATTCACTAAATTAAACTTAAAATTAAATTAAAAATTTATTTTTTAATTATAATTAAAATATAATTAAATTTGGAAAAAAATGAAAAATTTGTACAAAATACATGCTCTAAAAATTTAAAGCATAAACACATTCATATAAATATAATTTAACATCAACAAAAATATTACACCATCAACAAAGATGAATGTGTAATTGTTTTTTCAATTATATTGTATTTTTAATTTAGTTAAATCTTTGTTTATGTGTATGTTATTTTAAATTTTAATAAATAAAAATATATATTTTTATCAAAATTTATCTTATTTTAAATAAAAAAAATGTATTTTTTTTGTATGTATATGCATTAAAAATATCAAAATATTTGTTTATTAAAAGATTAAGTGGAATAATTAAATATATGTATAAATTATTAAATAATAATAAAAAAGAGTTGTAAAAGGAAATATATTTAAAATATTTTATTTGATATTAAAAATAAAATAAATAATTAGAATAATTTTTTCTATAATTATTATATTTTAATGTAAATTTAGTTGATTTTACTGTTTGTGGTTGGAGATGGCTAAGAGCGTGTTCCGACACCAAACCTCTCTTAGGCCATCGCCACCACCACAACCAACCATGGCAACACATCCCCACAACTAACAATTGTCACCGCTCCTTCGTCGAAATGTCAATCACCTCCTCCACCGCTACCGCATCTCCTCCCCGCTCCGTCTTCCTTGGCGGCGACATCGGCACTGGAAGCGACCGCGCCGGTCCGCCTTTCCCTGTCTTTCTTATTCATTTATGCTATCTACAGGTGAATCTATTTACATGTTGAATTTGGTTATATAACATGTGTAATGGATTTGATGCAGGTTTGTTTGATGAGAAGGGGAAGCTTCTAGGATCTTCTAGTAGTCCGATACAGATATGGAAGGAAGGTGATTCCATTGAGGTATATGAGCAATCGATAACTTCGATAATGAGTTTTGACTTCTCTTTATGTTTTTAATTTTTCTATTTTAACAATTAATGATATAGTTTCATTTTATAATTTATTTCAAGGTTTGATCTTTTTGGAGCTCGGGGTACAGTAGAAATGTCGCTTTTGTCTGTGTTGAATTTACACTGAGAAAAATTACTTGTTTTTTGGTGATGGGATTTTCGTTATTTTTCGAGTGTGGAGGTTGATTTGATACATTTTATACTATTTAAAGGATTGATTAGTAGGGAGATTGTTAGATAGTCCAAGTCTGGCATGTGTTGGCGTTGAATTAGACGAAGCAAACAACTCGTTTCCTTAGTTTTAATTTAATTTGTTTGTTTTAATGTGGATGAATTTTGTATATGTTTTGAATGATTAAAGAGATGGTAGGATATTAAATTAATGTTGCGTTCGTTTGTAGAAATTTTATAGAAACTTCTTGTTGTTTCTGAATCCAGCAATCATCAACAGATATTTGGCATGCCATTTGTGCTGCTGTGAAATCAGCATGCTCCCTTGCAGATGTTGCTGGACATGAAGTGATGAGTGTGGGTTTTGCTGCTACTTGTTCTCTTGATTTGTAATTCTCCAGCCAATTCTTCTTGTGGAAATGCTCTTTGACGAATATTTGAGTGATTACCGTTTCTTGCTTTCTTCTTGCTTGTTTGCTATGGTGGTAGTTTAACTAAAACAAACATGGTTTCATTTTTTCAGTGGCAGTTGATGCTGATGGTGCTCCAGTTTCAGTTTCATGTAGTGGTGATTCGCGAAGGAATATTATAGTGTGGATGGACCATAGAGCTGTAAAACAAGCTGAAAAGATCAATTCTTCTAATTCACCAGTATTGCAATATTGTGGTGGAGCTTTATCCCCTGAAATGCTGCCACCGAAGGTACTTGAGTGCTTATAAACTTTAGTTTGTGTTCCCTTCTCCTTGATTAAGTTTTAAAATATACAGCAAATACAGCAATAATGTTAGAGTGCATATACTGCAGTTCATATGTGAATTTTGAATGTTTTATTTAATCCCATTGTGGAGAACAACAGTAATTTCAGTTTTTTTCTTTAATTTTAGTAGCAATCAGATTATTCCGATTTAGTAATATTGATCCAAATAATTTAAACAAAAAATTTGTATTCAATTTTATGTACTATTTATTGTGTTTAACAGAGGCATTTATGCAGCTTTTGTGGGTGAAAGAAAATCTGCAAGAATCTTGGTTAATGGTATTCCGGTGGATGGACTTGAGTGATTGGTTGTTATACAGCTAATTTGTTATGATGGAGCCTTTTTGATATCTACACTCTCGTTTCTTCAAATGATTTCATCGTTGTAATGATAACTTTTTCCCCCAGAGCAACCGGAGACGATACTCAAAGTTTGTGCACAACAGTATGCACATGGACTTATCTTGGTCATGCTCACATGCAGCATATGAATGAAAAAGATTCTCGAGATATGGAAGCCATTGGTTGGGATGACGATTTTTGGGAAGAGATTGGCTTAGGTGATCTTGTGGAGGGGCATCATGCTAAGATTGGTATGTTTTCAATAGTTTTGTGATCTTTTTCCTTTTAAAGGCATATTTCTTTGGTTAAATATAAATGTGCTGTTGAGTGTAAATTTGGGGAAACTGAGTAGGTGAGCGTGCAGTGTATATTTTGTGTTGTATTTTTGGTAATTCACTTAAAAACTGGAGAATCTAGTTGCCTCTTGCTACCATATTTTTCTCATTCCTATTACACTGCTTCTAGGCTTTGATGTTATTTTTTTCCAAACTTTTGTGAAGCATGTTTATGATATTAAACCATAACATGTCTTAATGTTAGACTGAAAACTGATGAATCATAGATTTGGTTATCAAGCTCATCTTATTAGAGATGTAGGTCTATGTATGACTTTCTTCTCTGGTACGTAAACAGGACGGAGTGTAGCTTTCCCTGGTCATCCTTTGGGTTCTGGTCTAACTCTTACAGCTGCGAAGGCAAGAACTTAGAACTGAAGAATTCAATTGATTTCAAGTGGTGCTCCCTTGAGGTCCAATTAACAAAGCAAGCAGATCTTTTTAAATGCTAAATTATGTGCATATCTATTTTCTTTGGGCTTTGGAGGGATGATCTTTTTGGACCAACATTTGTAGAATTTTTCCCCTCATTCTTTAGCTGCGACATGTATTTTCAGGAATTGGGTCTTGTTGCCGGAACTCCTGTAGGAACCTCATTAATTGATGCTCATGCTGGTGGTGTTGGGATAATGGAGAGTGTCCCTGACTCAGAACCTGAAGCTCAAGGTATTTTTGGATAGAGAAAATTTCTTGCTGACGTCAGAATCTTTAAATTGAAGCTTATATATTTAGGTTGTAAATTGTGTCTTCAGGATCTGACACAGAAGGAATATGCCGTCGCATGGCATTGGTGTGTGGAACGTCTACATGTCATATGGCTGTGTCAAAGAGCAGACTGTTTTTTCCAGGGGTTTGGGGACCATTTTGGTCAGGTAAATATCTAAAACTATGGAGTAATCCTTTAGTTTTTTATGTTGCAAGGTCTCTGGTTTTAGGGCTGGCTTGTATATTGGGAACAAATAACATTTGTTAAAAAGTAGACACTTGAACATATTCTTGTCTATTTGAAAGGCTTACATGTACGGGAAGGTTCTATTCAGCAGTCTAGTATGCATTTTTAACTCTATTTATTGATTCTCGCATTAAGAAATTGTGCTGAAAATATGCTGTCTTAATATTGTTTCATATTGATTCACTATATAGGGACTATAGTCTTCTCTGATGTTGTCTGATTATGTCAGGGTAGATGCATGACCCAGGTGAGCTGTTGTTTTGGGAATTTGACTTTATTTTTGGCATTAGTGCGGTTGACTGGATTTGGATTTTAATGTGTCTCTTTTTGCAGGGATGGTACCTGAATTCTGGCTTACAGAAGGAGCGGAGAGTGCTACTGGTGCATTATTAGATTATATAATTGAAAATCATGTTGCTTCTCCTCGCCTTGCCAATCGTGCTGCCTCACAAAGTAAGAAACTATTATCCAATTCGAGATTGAATTTTATATTTACCAATTAACATTGACTGATGTTTCTAGTATGTAATTTTCAATTGGTTGTTTATGTATTCTGTTTTTGTTCCACCTTCTAGATATATCCCTGTTTGAACTGTTGAACAAGATATTGAAGACAATTATGGATGACCAGAAATCTCCATTCCTTGCTGCTTTGACTGAAGATGTACATGTGCGTCCTGATTTTCATGGAAACAGGTGAATAATTGGATATGCAAAATTCCTGATTGGACGAATTGCTTGCAGGAGCCTATACATGGAAACCATCATTTATGTGAAATGTGATGTTCTTTATGTTAAAAGTCCCTGATGTTTGTTTCAAATTGTAAGGTAGGTTTTTGATGGTACGGGTCTCCCATTGCTGACCCAAAAGCAAAAGGAATAATTTGTGGATTGAAACTTGACACAAGTGAGAGACAATTAGCTCTTTTGTACCTTGCCACTGTACAGGGTATTGCATATGGTACATGCCATATTGTGGAGCATTGCAATGCTCATGGTCACAAAGTAATGATGTTATTATCTCAGTATTCATTGGTCTCTGAAGTAGTGCTGTCCTTTCTCATATATTTTTTGCCCTCGTAGATTGACACCTTGCTTGCATGTGGTGGCCTCTCAAAGAACCCGTGTTTGTTCAGGAACATGCGGATATCATTGGTAATTTGCTTTGGTGCCTATCTCTCCCATGTTTTCTGTACACATCCTGCAGTCAATAGTTTGTCTTATCTTTTTTTTTTTCTTAATCTTTAATCCCTTTATACATCCTCATTTGGTTGATGGATAATCATCTGAATATCTTTTCCTTCCTTTACCACTATTTGTGAACTTGTAAAATGCTGTATGTGCAGAAGTGTTATCGAAAATTAGTATCTGGATAACCTATGCATGCATTTAAATCATCAGACTGATATCAGAACATATGGTATGCATTCTGACAGTGATATCATTAATTTAAATAAATATACCTGACCTTGCATGATAATCTGTTGCAGTTTTCTCTATCATAGTTTTCCTCGTTTGCGTGGTGCTATGCAGGAGATATTTCTGACTTTCTCCAGCAACTGATTTATTACTAATCTACACAAGGAAATCGTTTTAGTTGGGTAGTTAATGTCATTGCATGCAACTCAGTCGCACTTCTTGGTAACCTATTCTTTTCCCAGTTTACGTAAAATGCAGGACACAGTTCTGACTTTCTCCAGCGAGTGATTTATGATTAATCTACACGAGGGAATTCATTATCTGTTGTTTTTTCCCCTTTTATTTGGTTAGAAAGGGTTGGTAATATCTATTGAACAATGTACCACATCTATGAACACAATTAATATTTTTCTCAACATTTTTTAGTCATCAATTCTTCAAAGTTCAAACCATTCTATGCATGTAATTGGTCAGCATAGTCATGGCTCAGAATGTTGAGGTTTTCTATGTCGGTCAATAATGCCATTCATATTTTATGAACTTAAGGTTCATATTTTTAATGAATCTGCAGGTTGTCCTATTATACTTCCCCGAGAAAGTTAGTCAGTGCTCTTGGGAGCTGCCATACTTGGTTCTGTTGCCGCAAAGAAATATGCTAGCGTGAATGAGGCCATGAAGGCATTGAATGCAGCTGGTTAGGTATGCATAACATGCTTTTCTTTGGATGCAAAAAATTTTGGTTTTAAAGAACAGGAGTCTCATAGCTATGCATTGTGATTATGAATTGTTCAGTTTAGCCGGTGCAATTCTTGTGTGCCAAACCTTCTTTTGATGTATTCAATTCCCTACAGGTTGTTCATCCATCAAAAGACCCAAGGGTGAAGAAGTATCATGACGCTAAATATCTAATTTTCTGAGAACTCTATGAGCTGCAACTGTCTCAGCGTTCCATCATTGCTCAAGCTTTGGAGTAGATATGATTTTGCAGCTCAGGGAAAGTATACACAATAAGAAAGTTTAAGTTGTAGATATTTTCTCCCCTGTTGGATTACTTTCCAAGACTATGGAGAACTTTAAAAGTAAGTTGCTTTTTTTTTCGGTCTAATTTTTGCAATTATATATTCATTCAAGAAAAGTTACAAAATTTGGAAATTTATAGATATAAAATAGACAATTTGCAATATTTAGGACAGTTTGTCATCAAGCACAAACCACAATAGATCTGTTTTGCGGATAAAGTGAAGTTGGTGTAACAAAAAACAAAACAAGGCTTGATGAAGTTTTGTTGGATGGGTTTTGTGGATTCAGTTGTTTTAGTTTACGCTTGACATCTAGGATAAGAGAGAAATTGGACAGAGTTTGCCTGTATCTAGGTATGTACATTCCTCTTTCTTGTTTTCTGTGAACTGTCGTGGAGGAGAAGAGTGCATCTCCGTCTTGGTGTGTCATAAGTGTCAACTGCTAGTTTCATTAGTTCAGATGACATGTTTTGCTTCTCATAAGAATCTTGTATATGGAATGTGTTGGTGCAAGTTTCTCACTCTTGCCTACTATTGTAAGATAATTTTTTTTTATGTTTTTGTTTAGTGAATATGCATATTTATTATTTAAGCATATTGTATTTAAAAAAAATACGTGTTAATTTTTCTACATTTTGACTCTGCAATTTACTTTTACTATAGACAAAAATATATTTTTCGATTCGATTTCTTAGCGCAGGAGGCAACATGTCACTGTTTGTGCATTCATGTGCCTGATTAGCCAGTTGGCGTATGCCAATATAGATACGTGAATATTAACGACAAACATCCGTAGATATTGCAATAGGGTCATGGTTAGAGAAAATGGTGGAGGGTGACAGTGGAGCTGTATCGGAAACTTCCTTATCTTATGCCTTGTATGAAATTAGTAGTGGTATAATTTGTCGCCATTCTTGATTTTCAGGATTAATCATTGTTTGCATAATTTTGACCTAGACATCCTTGAATAAAATGAATCCTCAATCTCGGAAATGACAAGTTTTTCTTTTACAAAATTAAATTACCGAGGTATTTCACTAATTTGGATACAACTTGCGGACAATGTTGGCATTTTCTCCATCGAATTTAAAATTTCTTCATATTTAGGCTCTAACTCCATAAAATCATAATGCAACATGATTGCTAAATAGGTATTAGTATAAAGACAAGTTCGCGTGGTTGAGCAGAGAGGAGCAATGTGAACAGTTTGAGTTGTTCAGTTATTTTATCTCATCCAAAAGAAAAATACAATAATTCCAACCCAATTTTATACCAAATAAATGGCTCTACTTGCTTCTTTCCTTGGTTCCAAATTCCAGTGTACTTCCTTCACAGCAAGCCATTCCCCACTTTATTGCAGTTAGATGCAAAGCACTTCTGTTCCCTTAAAACCCCACCAAACAAAAAGATTTTCGTTTAATCAAAGAAAATAAATTTAAAGATTTTGGTTTAGAAAAAAAAGAAAAGAAATTAACAAAATAAATGTGAGTCTTAATTTTTTTATTAGTCATCTTGCTTACTCCATCAGTGGAACATGATTTTGTTGGATTATAGGTGATCAACAATAAATTCTTTATGTGTTTTGATGATGAGCAAAATATTTTGATGAAGAGCAAAACGTTTGGCTTGAAGTGGAACACGTTGGAAGGCTTAGAATTGAGAAACAAGGCTCTGCAAAGCAATAACGTACGTTACAACAAAGATGAAGTACGTTATCTGGAAAACGTCGTGATCAACGTACGTCTTGCAAAGTCACAACGTACGTTATGGACTACAACGTACGTAGAGAATCTGCAACGTACATAAACATGGAGCTGAATGCAAACAAAGGCTACTGTATCCTTAACAATGTACGTTATACATTCACAACGTACGCAGTGAAGGATTACAACGTACGCAGAGGAAAGACAGCGTACGTCATCTAGGAAGCAGACATGATCAACGTACGTCAACTGGAATTCAGCATGATCAACGTACGTCTTACGAATTGCAACGTATGTCATTAATGTTCCAGAAAGCTGCAACTGCATTAAATGCACTACAACGGCTAGTTTGTCATCACTAACGGTCATATGACATGGAAATGCTATAATTACATCAAGAGAAGGGAAGAAACACGTTGAACAACATCAAAAATCATAGAGCCAAAATTCTTATCAATTTTCATCAAGAAAAA
>CAODLS010268778.1:0-21742 GCA_948243855.1 Flueggea neowawraea
GGTGGAATTCCACCATCAAATACATTGTAATACCCCAAGAAAAGCTGCTCCAGATTGGTGAGATTACCAATCTCGGCGGGTATTAAACCGTGCAAATCATTACCCTTCAGTGACAGATAAGTGAGCTGCACCATACTTCCAAAGCTTGAAGGGATAGTCCCTGAGAAGTAATTCCCGCCAAAATCTAAGTGCTTCAACTTAGGCAGTTGTGTGACACCCAATGGAAGAGAACCATTGAAGCTATTATCATAAACATCAAGAGTTTGAAGCTCTTTCATTTCGGCGAAATCCCAGTTTAACTCTCCACTGAATTGGTTGTCAGAGATGTTGAGGACTTGAAGCCTTGGAAGCTTGTGAATTCCAGGTGGGAACTCACCCGTGAAGCTGTTCCCGGCCAGAGAAAGATTAACAAGGCTTTGAAGACGAGTGATGTCAGGGGAGAGAGAGCCAGAGATGTTGAAACCGGATAAATCAATAGAAAAAACTGATCTGTTCATGCTGTCACATTGGATTCTACTCCAAGAACAAAGAAGCAAGTAGTTTGAGAGTTTCCAGGAATTCAGAGAAGGGTCATAGGATTCAAAAGATTGTTTGACAGAAACCAGGATTGAAGCTTGTCTCTTGAGGTAGAGATTATGAGAAGAAAATGAGTGGCAAGAAACAACCATAAGAAGAAGAGCAAGAAGTGAAATCCTGGAACAAGAAGCAGCCATGTTGGAAGGTGTGAGTTGGTAAGAACCCAGAATTAGTTAGCAGAGAATGGAAGAAATCGGTGGTGACATTTGATAGGAGGTGAAGAACAGAGAGAGAAAGAGAGAGAGAGAGAGAGAGAGAGAGAGAGAGAGAGAGAGATAAAGGGATTAACAGCATCCAAGGTACATCCTTTGCCTTTGGTGGAGGGAGGTATATTTTGGGTTTGATCATCTTTTGCTTTTAAAAAAGAAAAGGTAATAAAGCAAATGTTGGCTATTGCATAAAGATGTGTAGCAACAGACCGTTTCATTTATCAAACATTATTTGAATTTCAACATCTTTATCTCTCTTTCATTCTTACTCTTCTTACTTCACTACTTTTACTTCTCTTCATATTCATATCTGTGCTGTGTAATTTTACATTTTACATCTCACACTCCTAAAGAACTTTACACACCTCTAAATAATAAAAAATATTTTATATATATATCATAATGTAACCCGCAGAAATTATAAACTACTTAATGATTGATTGAAGCATTAAGTAAAACCTATTGATTACAAAAAAACCATTACTAATTGCATAAAATATGCATTACTAATGGGTTTGTAACTCATTGGTATTGGAGTTTCTCCAAGAATAGTGAGTTCAACTTCAGCAGGAAAACAGATAAACCGACTTGAACTTTAATTTTATATATTATATATAGTATTAGTGCTTTTCCGGGTCAAATTGCAGACTTTTGATTAATCTGTAACGTTCAATAATTCATCAAAACTTTGAATTGGTTCTTCCCCAAAAAGCATGAAGATCCCACAGGCGTTACCATCAATCATGCAAATCTTACCACTAGATTTCCTTCTTTTTTCTTTTCCTCTAAATTAGCTTGTTTCTGAAGGAATTAATGAAGAGTGTATTATGGTTAACGATTGATCAGTGTTGCTGGTAACTGATGTATCCAGGCTTCAGCTACTTATATGTTTAACTCCGTTAATCATTGGTGATAACATTGCTCATGATCACTTCTGTTTTCCTTGAAACGCGGGACACAAACGCTTTTTCTTGATATAATGTGTGGCTTTTTCATTTAATTAGGCTTAGCAATAGCGTCAACTACACATACCTACTAAATCTCTCGACTATAATCTAAGTCTAACTTACACAACTGGTCGAAAATATTGCAATATGCTAGGTTATAAAACAATAGAAATAAAAAAACCTAGCTAATGCAGGTGTATAATTAAATATTTTAAGTCAAACCAGAAATGAGGTTCCAACAAAGTGAAGATTTGTTGATGGCTAGACAGATTTAGTCTAATACATGTTGTCGCATTATGCATATTTGCTCATCCAATATCAATCCAATAACTTTAAATCTCTTTATGAATGAAAATGTGAGATAAAAAACTATCTTATTTATACGAATTCGCTTGGAACTCATTTATACTGGATTCGGTATGAACTAATTGATAAACAAGCCAAAAAGAATTGACTAGTATAATAAATCTCAATTCATTCTGAGAAGGACGTTAAACACGTAACACACGAATTAAAACGTTAAAAGCAAATAATGCAAATATTTTGATGCTTTTAGCACTCGTTTTTTTCTCTGTGGTAAGATAGGTGGATACTGTTGGGTTGACACCGAGCATGTTGAATATCAGTGTTTTTTTCCTTTTTCTTTTTCTTTTCTTTGAGATTTTGCATATCAGTGTTTCTACTGATTAGAAAGGAAATTAAAGAAGAAACTAAATGGTTGATTTGAGATTGTTGGGATTCGTCGCTTTAGCTTCACTCATTTCTATTTATCATACACCACTCTCTCTCTTCCCCTTTGCATCTCTTTACACTTATTCTATGCATATTTTACATGGGAGTTCAAAAAACAAAAAAATTCAGTGCTTAAATTGATACAAATTAAAAAAATTAACCCCTAAATTTATATTGTAGTTACCCGATATTCAAAGTAATTAAAAAAAATAGTGTTAATTTACATGACATACATTTAGCTAATTTCACATATCAATTAGCTGAAGCGAACTTATTTTTAATTAACTAACTAAAATATATGTATACATTTTTAGTCTACTTAGGATCAAGATACTTTTTTAACAGTACTTTTGAAAATTTAATTGAATCAAATCAAAATGCCAATATTTTTTAAAACAAAAGTCTTATAGAATCAATAAAGTTTCCTGTATTTATACTCTCGTTGCAACGAGACCGAGTCGGCCAAGATAGATATCGCTCTTTTTTTTTGGTTCTAGGCCGAAACCACCTGATTTTCAAGAGTTCGGACGCATTTAAACCTTGTCATCCAGACTAATCCAGATTCGGAGCGAGAGACATAGCTCCTGGCCAAGAGAGTAACTCCCCCAGGATTCGAATTAGGGAGCTTACCAAGTCGAACCTTAAGGGGGCCGAACTGTCAACTCAACCAACACCTCTTGGTTGATATAGCTCTTTTTAGAATAGGGATATGAATAATAAATTGGTTAAAGAAAGAAGAAAAATAATTAAAGGGAAAAGAAAGATGGAGCCAGGAGGAGGGGAAAAGATAATGTGGGAAAAAATGGGGTACTACAAGGAAGAAACATCGTTCATTGGTTTTTGGCTCTTGCATCTTCCTCAAACAGTAGTTGGACATTTTCTTTTGTGGTCTGAACCCACAGAAAGCTTGTAATTGTTTCCATGCCTCCATACATGTTGATTGATGCTGGTTTATGGGATCACTTCACTTGCTACAATCATGCTGCTTCCTCATTATCATCATCATCAATGCATGGAATCTTCCCACTGCGTGCAAACTTTTAGCCGTAACACCACCCTCATTACTTGATTGCCACAGCCCACTTACACAACATTTTTTTATTAAACTATCTGGACATTAATTGATCCATATTCGAGCAAGGTAAGATTTATATGAACGATAAAAAAAAATTATTGAGTTTTTTTTTTTAATATAAAGGGTTAGAATGAATAATATAGCTCTCTTTATTAGGTAATGCAAAGGCCCATAATCGGAGACTATCCTCCTAACGTCCCAAACTTCATACATAACATCATAAGATTCTATAAGAATTTGAATCTGGGTGACAACTTAAGGGATCCAAACACTTATCTACTTTAACCAATGAATGTTAGTCTCTTTATTGAGTTATAAATTAACTTCTTCATACCTAAAATTCGAATTTGAGATCGTCATCCGATTGATGAACTACCACTCCACTAACGCCCTAGCTCGGTGGATAATTGTGACACAACATAATTAGTTGTTTATGGCAAGTTATTATAAGTGCAATTTATAGCTCTCTTTATTGTATTGCAATTATTTTATTATGAGAAATATTGTCATAATTAAGTACTTGCTTTACAAATATCATTTTTGTGTGCGTATTCATAATTAAGGCATTAATTATGGTCTAGATTTCAATTAGTTGTTGCACGAGGGAGTATAATAAGCTTTTTTTATTATGTAAAATTGAATATACATTTGTTTAGTATTGGAGACCTCACACATCAATTTATTACATGGTTCAAAAGTTATTATAAAGTTATCACTATAATATACTCTCTCCAACTCATAAAAATAGAGTTTATTTTTTCACATAAACTAAGAAAGTTAGTTAAAATCATTAATTTTAGTAGAGATTTTCAAAAATACCCTTATAACTGTCCAATAAATAATTAATAATGCAAGTTGCCATGTATTTAAGTAGGAGTAATATAGCATAGTTTAACATAACTATTAGTACTAAAAAGAAAAAAAACTTATAATTTGAGACTGACTAAAAAGAAAATCTTGCTTATTTTTATGGGACGGAAG
Organism: Flueggea neowawraea; assembly: GCA_948243855.1. Lineage (NCBI taxonomy): Eukaryota > Viridiplantae > Streptophyta > Magnoliopsida > Malpighiales > Phyllanthaceae > Flueggea > Flueggea neowawraea. Next base: position 4,521 of record CAODLS010268778.1, read on the forward strand.
AAGTACTTTAATTATGTAATTTAAAAAAAATTGTGAGACAATTGGACAACTTATTATGTGCATAGTTTTATAGCAATATTTTTCGTATTGCAATTTTTTTATATAAAAAAGGATCTTGTCATTATTAAATACTCGCTTTTACAAATGATACCCCTTTTTACAATAATTGTCACTTAAAATTGTGGTACAAGAATTAAGAAAATGATTAAAATACATTAACTATAATGTTATTTTACAAAATTATTCCTATTAATTGACTTTAAAATTAATAGTACATTTATTATGGACATCATTAAATAGAGGGAAAATTTGAAAAAAAGTTATTAATTACACTCTTGATCTTGTAAAGTGACAGACACTTTGAAAAAAAAAACATTTTTGTCTTAAGTGACAGATATTGTGAACATGAGGAAGCATATATATCTGTGTGTATATTCATCAAGGCATTAATTATGGTCCAGAGTTTCAATTAGGTGTTGCATAATTATGTTTTAGTGGAGACCTTAAAGCTATTAATTTTAGCTATTTCATTTTTTTTATATTCTCAAAAACTGAGTCTGCGAACTACTATACTTTGTGACATCAAAGTTAGTACTAAAGTTTTTTTTTATAGTTGCCATCTATGATATTTAAATCCAAAAACTGGTTTACAAGTTTCTACTTCTTTATCAACCTATCATAGTAGTTAGTACTAAAGTTAATTATTATATTTTAATTGCGTAATAAAGATGCAATAATTAGGATGGTAATATACGTAATTAAACTTTATTTTTACTTAATTATAACTCAATAATATATGATATGCATGGTTGCATGTCAGATTTGTAAGGTGCCATCATCAGATATACATTACACACAAACATCAATCCTGTGTCATCATCGTTTTCAACGTGACGTTCCTAAAATATGTGTACAAAACTGATTAATAAGAACCCGTCCGTGTTGATTGAAAAAATGAAAACGATTGGAAAAATCTACAAGTGCATTATATTAGCCTCGTACTTATCCAAAATCATATATGTAAAGAAGGGAACATAATTTTAATTTTTTATCTTTTTTATATAGTATTTGTACAATTACTGAATTGCCTTGAAGTCTTGTTGTGTGCTCGAGTTAGATTTTTGGGAGAGACTTTCTTAAGAGTTTTAGTACTCCTTCTTTTCCTCAAAGAGTACTTTTTTAGATAAATTAATTTTTACCAAAATAAGTGATATTTTATAAAATCAAGAAGTTTTTTTATTATTTTTTTTCATATTTACCTTCTTATTAAATTACTTTGAATAATTATATTTCAACTACCTCCACTAGAATAAATAAAGATAATATAGTAAATTATCACTATAATCAATATAGTTTAATCATTTTCTTAATATGTGTGTCAAAACCTTAAAAAAACTTTTTGAGGAAAGGAGGGAGTATTTCTTTTAAGACGAGCCTAAAGCGCCCCTAGTTCGGTTATTTTCCGTTAGTGTTAGTGGTGGTGGTGTCGTAGTGATGAGGCTTGGTTACCGCTAAACTCAACTATGACTTTTCGAACATTCTGTAGTAAAGAAGAACTCATATATGGTCACACCCAATGGAGTATGTTACTGTCCTCTCCTCCTTTTTTTGGCCAAAAACGAAAATTACAGTATCAGTAATTTTTCTTATACTTGGAAGTACTATTTTTTTGCATGAATCGATTTATTATGTTACTGCAGAGTCTGTCAAAAGTCATCTCTGGGATTCTGTTATAAATTTGATGAATAATTAACATTTTTTTCTCAAATTAAGATAACAAACCCAAAAATTCCAAAAAACTAAAGGACTTGGCGGGGTCGGGATTGACCTTGTGATACTTTATAAAAAGAAAAGCAGTAACTTGGAATAATGTAAATGTGCAATGTAAATGGAGATGTGGTACCCAAAAACAGGAAAATACAAGTCTATGATTCAGTGTAATGTTGGATCTGGGCTAGTGAGTGAGACATTGCATCATCAAATCTGGTGAGGAATCAGCTTATCCTTATTAAAGTGGCTTTGACGACATTGTTTAGGTCGGAGACGCACCAATAAGCCTTGTTGGGAGTGCAAATATATCATTCATTTGTTTGGGAGGGGCCTATGTTTATATATTTGAGGAAGCTCAGCTTTTCTGCTTTAATAAAGTATTTCCTCATCGACATGACCTTCTTGCTCCCATCTTGATCTCCTTTATCCTGTAGATGAGATGCTGGAGGGATATCTAAGTCTGTGGTTGAGTGGATTATTCCTCACTATTGTGGTAGAGTGGACTCTTCCTCACTATTTTGGACTGTTGGCAACGGAAAGAACGCCCAAATGGCGTTGATCCGCTGATTTTAGGCGGTTCAACCGGTTCAATAGTTTGGGAGTTTATGGAATCGGAACCAGTCTGAGTTATAGCGGTTTATTCGGTTTTGATCCCGGTTTAGGCCAGTCCGCTTCCAAATTATCCTTGTCTAATTAGAGTGTTTCTATTAATCATATGTATAGATGTCAGCAAATCGAATAACTCATTATCTAGCTATAACTTTTGATTCATATCCAAAGCCGATCTTTTTTTTTATGATCAAGAATATCCAAAATCGATCTGATGAGACATGTTTTTACCTAATTTTAGTGTAGATGTTTTGATTGAGGATAATTGCATTGAACTATTCATTTCAAAAAAGAAAAAAAAGGAAGATCTACTCTTCCTGATAAATTTATATAATATATAAAAGTTAAATATATTTTCATAATAATTTGACATTTGACAATCTATTATTTTGATATTTAATATTTTAGGATTAATACATAACTTACCCTTTAAACTTGCACGGTTTTTTCTACTGTCATCCTAAACTTTTTGACCGCTTAACTTACCCTCTAAATTTGCTTAAATTATCTCAATTATCCCCCGCTCTTACTTAAACTGTCTCAATTACCCCCTAAACTTGATTAAACTGGGTAATTTATCAACTTTTCTTAATTCATCACGAGTTTATTACGAGGTTTCTTTTTATTTTTTTAACCTTCTACATTTAATCGTTATAACTTGAAGGTAAACTAGAGAATTTTGAGATTCAAACACATTGAAAAAAACTCTTAATTGAGAGGATTTTGACAAGTTCAGGGGTAAATTGAACAATCAAAAAGTTTAGGGTGACAGAAGAAGAAAACGTACAAGTTTGGGAGGTAAATTATGTATTAAGCCGATATTTTAATTGCATAGCATGCAACAGTTATCATTAAGATATTTAATACCTTGGTCAATATTCACTTCCTTTATTAAAAAATAAATAAATATAGAAATAAATCTTATGAGAACTTTATTATTAATTTTTATGTTTTTATATTTTTTTAATTTGAAATAAATTTTATTATAGTCTTAAATATTTATAAAAAATAAAAATAGAATCATATATTCCGGGACAACGTCCGAGAGTAAAACTAGTAACTTTTATAATAATTTGACTAGTAACTTTTATAATAATTTGATTTTTGATAATTTATTATTTTAACATTTGACATTTTAATTGTACAATATGTGGTAGTTTTCATTAAAATATTTAATATCTTAGTTAATATTCACTTCTTTCATTAAGAAATAAAATAAATAATTATAGAAACAAATTTTATGAGAATTTTAGTATCAATTTTTATGCGTTTATTTTTTTTATTTTGAAACAACTTTTAATAGAATCTCAAATATTTATGTAAAAAAATAGTTATAATATTTTAAAACAACGTACAGAACTAAAATCAGTTTAAGCTAAAAGGAAATTACACCCTGCATTATTTAATCTTTTCTTAATTTGCTCTGCACCTCTATTTCTTTTTGTCTGAAAGTAAAAATTATCATTGTCAAAATATATATACAATTGTATAACCAGCATGGCTTCGCCTGTACCATCTCCTGTCTGACTACTATTGCTAAAAGCACAAGCTCAGCAAATTCCACTCTCTTATATCGCAGCATTTTCACCGAACTCAATACTCATCACGTGAATCGAGAGAGAAAAGGGCTACAATAAAAAGGCTCTGCACCTTTATTATTTTTACCATTTTAAGTTTTGTATTTTACATTTTATTTCCAATTTAGGAACCAATATAATTTCCTCTCTCCATTGAAGTTAACACCTATTAAATACTATTGAAAATTATATGTATCCTTAGATATAGTCAAACCGAAACGAAATTGGTGAGTTGGACAGGAAGCGGACCAGTCAAACCCATTGAAAATCGGAATCGAATTAGAATGGTGAACCACACAGTAAAAATCGGCAATTCACATGCTAGTTCCGATTCAGGGGTTGCCAAAACAGTTGAGCCGCCAATCTAACCCTTAAAAACTAACAATTTTAACCAAAATCAGTTATTAACCTCTTAAACTAGTAATTTTAACTCTTTTAAATTAATAGTTTTAACCAAAATCAAATGTTTAATCTTTCTAAATTATTGATTTTAACAATGTTTTAAAAAAATATAGACCAAATCAGTCAAAATTGAAACTGGACCAGAACCATAATCGCACCGCCTGTGGGCAATTGATTTACAGTTCAGTGGTTCTGGGACCAAAATTGTCGATTCATAAACCATGACCACCTCTATATATGCTACTCGAAAACTGACTAAACACTATTTGTGGACAATTATGAAAACCAATTGGATACTTTTTTGAATACCAATCAATATCAATTTGAAAACTGATTTGAGTGCCGATTGAAACCCTTGTTGACGCCTTTCTAAATACCAACCGAATACTATTTATAATACTGATTAAATCTCAATCGAAAAAAATTGGCATTCATCTTTCTTTTTGCTTTACATATTTTTACATAAATCTCTTGGTTTTCCATTGTTTTCTAAAATACTGCTTATATACGAATTGAATACTTTATGAAGCTTTGTTGTATTTTTAATTTTTTAATAAACATGTTAAATATTTTTTGAATTATCTGTTGAATACTTATTAAATATTATTAAAAATTAAATGAATATCAATTAAAATTGTTTTGCATATTTATTGAACGATTGTTGCATACCATTGGAAAACTGATTGAATAGTTTATTCAATGCTATTTGAAGGTTGTTTTGAATATCAATTGATTTTTATTTTTGTAAAGTTTTGAATACCAATTGAATATTACATGAGATTTTTGAATACTGATTTAATACTTTTTTGAAACTTTTCAAATACCAATTGGGAACTATATAAAAACTGATTAAATACTTATTCAATTGGCATTTGGCTATCCAATTTTTTCCTAATATTATTTGTGTTATTTCTGGTATGCAACTAATATTCGAACGGTATTCACTCCGTTTTTCATCCATCTCAATGTAATTTTGCTTCAGGTGATATTTGAGTGGTATGTTATATTTGTAAAAAGTTCCAGTCTTGGAGCGTGAAATACATGCACATGTGCATTGTAGAGGCGTATAGCGTGGCATTTTTGTCCGTCCACTCTAATTTGTGAAATTCGAACTAATAATAGTTTTGGGGTATATATCTGTAATATGTTTAGCTTAGAATAGTGAATAGTGCTAATTACACAGATTGTCAATTTTTAGACCACCATTTTTAAAAATACTAACACATATTTCAAACCTACATAAATGTCAATTTTTATGTTTGCTTTTCAAAAATGCCACATGTTTGAAACTAGATTTTAAAAATGTCACATTAATTTTTATATAAATTTATTTTTTTTGTTTTATTTTTTAAATTATTCCTCTCTCTTCAATTCTCTCTCTCTCTCTCTCTCACTCACTCCATATTCTCTCTCCCACCCCAAACCTTAGCCACCCCACACCCTCTCTCTCTCTCCTTTTTTCGTTGGTCTCCCTCATCTTCTCCGACTCGTTCTCCCTCTATAGCTGTAATAACCCAGTCGGATTCCTGTAAGGCATTTTGTAGTCTTCTGTTCGGTCTTGTTTCGATCTTGATCGATACGAATGCTGAATGGAGAATTTATGTTGTGAGAGGTGTTAATCAAGTAAGCATTCATGGATTACTCGAGTAAGGTGATGTGTGAATTACTCGAGTAAGACATATGTGCTACTCGAGTAAGCCGTGTTCTTGGATGAACACGAAGAACACCTAAAAAAGTGTTACTCGAGTAACAAGATGTGTTATTTGAGTAAGCAGTGTGTCACTCGAGTGATGAAAGCCTGTCACTCGAGTAAGGATACTGTTCTGGGAAGGGATCTATAAATACCTTCGCCTGACTCTTTCGTTTCTCTCACTTCATTTTTATCTCTCTCACTTAAATCGGTGCGAAACGAGTTCTCATTGCTTCCCATTGTTTCCATTTTGTTCCTAGAGATAAGATTACATATCTAATCTCTTCATTTCATCCATTTTATGCTTTTAAATTCGGATTCATGTTTTAGACCGAGTTTGTAAATGTGTTTGCATTTTTGTGATGATTCTGAGTTAATGAATGCTTAGGATTGTTAGTTCTTGGTTGTTTGAGGTTAAGGAAACATGATTCAAGATTTGAATCATCATATTTGATGAGACATTGGTTGAGTTAGGGTTAGCTTCATTTTTGATCGATCTAGGGTAATTTCGAGTTGTTTTGGTGATTTTGACCCTAAATTCGTGTTCAGGGCTTTGTTTAGAGCCAATGTGAGTGTTTGGTATCAATTTTGGTCGGTTAAATCATGTTGCATGATTTTTGAGTTTGTCTGGGTTGTGTCTTACTCGAGTAAGCGGAGCTTTGTCTCACTCGAGTAACCGGTGTGGCTTACTCGAGTGAAAGGTGGTCTGCCTTACTCGAGTAACCATGTCTGGCTTAGTCGAGTAAGATGAGGGGTCTCTTACTCGAGTAAGCCAAGGTGTCATCTTACTCGAATAAGCCAAGATGTTACTCGCGTAAGATGGGGTCCTTAGGGACTCATTTTGTACATTTGCATTTTGTCGATTTCTAAGAGTTCAGAGACTTATTTGGGGATTCTGACTATTTAGAAAAGTTAGTTAGCTATCCTCGTATAGTCTGAGGACTATGTTGTAATTTTTCAAGTCTCGGAGAATAAAATGTAATTTTGCACTGGTCGATAACCAAACTGTAATTTTACGTAGAGTTTGGATTTTGGATCCAGAGTGATAGATTATCATTCGATATGAATCATTTGGGATTTTGTGAGAGTCCGCATATGCATTTGCACATCATGTATCTGGTATTGCCACAATACCGCATTTTGATTTGTCTCTGATATATCCGTGGATATATATTTGTTTTGTTCAGCTTCTTGTTCGTGCCCAAGAGACCAGCCACCGACGAGTGAGGCTTGACGGGTATTTGCACTTGGAGTTCCAAGTGAGTGAATAGCAGTTTCAGACGCATAGGTTGTGTCTCAAACTGTATATATTTTCTGTTATGTATAACACATATTCTGAAAAAATGAACTAATTTAATGATTGACTAATGATAAACTAATTATGTGTACTAATCAGAATCCTGCTTTGAAATTGATATATATGTATTATATATCTCCTATCTGATTTTAATGCTTCTACGTATACTCTGCTTTGATACTTTATATTAATATGATTTTTGTTTTCTGACATAGGACTCCTACGTTATGGGGATAAACACGACCTTTGGTACCAATGCTCTAATAAACCCAGCTACCAGGATTGTTGGTAGCTATATGTCCTAATCCGGCACATGATTTGATATGAAGTGTGGTGGAGCCCACATACTCTGTTCTGAGTGCCACGTGTAAGCATTTTGTTCTGGTCCCATATATCTGTATGTGTATTTTGACTCGAAAAATGAAAATCGTTTTATACGCCTCTGTGTTTATGGTTGCTTTGTATGCGAACCCTTTTGCGAAAGTATTTCTGAAAAGCTATTACATATGTATAGCGTATATATATATATATATATATATATATATATATATATCTACATGTGTAGTTCTGAACTATTTTCAAAACAGTCTTTATGAGACACGTATGAGGTGATCTGGAGTGTTATTCTTCATTGGGCATTGACCCCCTTTGTTTCTCTGTTTACGTGATTTCTATTGAGAAAGTTCACAGATTTTGGCTTCGATAACTGTCAACATCCAAACTCCAGTGAGACATCTTTTGGTTAATGATGCCCTTTTGTCTGGACTGGTCTTTTGTTTTGTAGAGCTCCTCATCGGGATGTAGTTGGGTTACCAGGTTGCCATTTTGGCTTTTGATATACGTTCCTTTGTTTTCTGCATTTATAACTTTTGATATATATTTATTTTATATATTTGAATTATTATGTTTTTTTATTATTAAATGTTTTAGCAAATGTTTTATAATCTGAATCGTTTGGGTAATATGTTCTCTGAGGCTTGTGCGGGATGAGCTGAGCTTCCACAGACGGTTCACCTTGTATGCCAGTCACAGGCTTGGAATGGGTCATGACAATAGCCTCGTTCTTTTCACTCCCTCTTTCCTCTTCTCGCTCGTCCTCCCTCTCCTCTTTTCGCTCGTCTATTTGAAATTGCGACGTCCAACTATGAAAGCTTGATGGCGATGCTAGATCTGGAAGAAACTCTCTCATCTGACACCGTCCACAACGTCCAAGAGCAGATCTCGTGATGAGGCGACGAAGAGTGAGCGGATGGCGGAGAGCGAACAGATGAGGCGGTGCGGCGGTGTAAGGGAGGCGACAGAAGCAGAACCGATTCTTTTGGGAGGCGTTGACGGCGGGTGTTAGAAACCTAGTTTTTTTGACTAATTACAGTTTTAGTCCTTGTATCTATTGGTTTTTACAAATAAGCCCATGAATTTGAAAATTTTCAATATTTTCTGTTTTCAGTGTTACTTTAAGTGTTTAACGTGGATTTTACAAATTAACACCATTGTGAACATTGTTTAAAAAATTCAATTTAACATTTTGTTTAAAACAACATTGTCTAACTATATAAAATTAAGATTAAAGTTTATTTAATTTTTTAGTTTTTATTGCAAACATTTTTATTTTTATTTTTTTTAAATTTTAAATTAAAATTGTTTTAAAGTCTATGAACATGTTATTTTTTCACGTGATGTCCTTGAATTTGTTGTTTTTTTGGACCCCTAGCTACAGTTGAGGAACTGTTCACAATAGTGCACAATATAATATAAACTATTTTGTGAACAATTGTGAACACCAAAAAATAAAAAAAATATTTAAAATTAAAAAATATGAATGGTGCGCTCTATTTATGAACCGTTGTGAACAATTTAAAATGGTTCACAATAATGTACAATATAATATACATTATTTTGTAAACCATTGTGAAAGTCAAAATCAACCCTGGAAATAAAATATTTTTTGAAGAAAATATTTGTTTAAAATTACTAAAAAATAATTAAAAAAATTATTTACACTTTTTTAAAAATATGACTTGTGTACTCTATTTTGAACAATTGTGAATCCAAAATACACTCTGGATTAAGAATATTTTTTAGAAAAAAATCAATTTATCACGAAAAAAATCAACTTCTCGCGGTTTTTTAAAAAATATCATTTTTGATATGTGGTAAACGTAAGGTGACATTCTCAATACTTTCAAACTTATATGTTATTTTTAAAAAGTGACATTTTTGTTTTGTATAAATTTGTAATTTTCCCTAGTAAATATGTTTTTGCATGTTAAGCTAATTAGAATTAATTATGCGGTATGTCTAAATTAACATTCAGATTTGATTAAATAACACCTAAAGTTTAATAATTAAGTTAATGCTAAAAATTTTAAGTATTAGTTAATAATATGTCAATTGTTTGAATCTTATTTTGACAAATGCCAGATTTATCAGGTATATAGGACAAAATCTCGCGTTTTGTCTTTTATTTTTTGATTCACTTTCTCTCTCCTCAACCAAACAACCACATCTCTCTCTCTCTCTCTCTCGTCCCTATGTTATCTCTCCTCACAACCTTAGCTCTCCCACTCCTTCGTCGTTTGTCTCTCCCTCTCCCTCCGTCGGGGTCGCCGGTTCTTTCTTTCTCTCTCTCTCTCTCTCTCTCTCTCTCTCTCTCGGTTCTCTAGTTGTTCCTCGTTTCCTCGTCGTCTGTCGACCTTCAACGAGACAGATCTGGACGATGCTTCAATCTCCGCGGTTAAAATTGCCACGATGACAGCCGAATTGTCTCTCCTGTCGCGGTTCTGTTTCTATTGGTGAAGAAGACAGACGCGACCGACGAAGATAACTGCGTTATGATAGGAGTTGGTCTTGACAGACGACGGTGGACGGTGGACGATGATGGCTTCTGGTGGGCTGCTGGTCGACGATGGATGTGGTTGGTGAGGAGGAGCCGAGGAAGACTGATAGGGTTACCCAACATGTTTCAATTTTTAATTATTTACAATTTTGCATCTAATTTTCAAAAATATTAAAATCCTAGTATATTTCTGTTTTCAATAATTGTTTTTATTATTGTTAAAAGTGAGAAATAATTTAATTGTGTTTGTTTAGATTGTTGTTATTAATTGGTTGAAAAAATTATATTAATTTTGTGCAGAGATGGATACAATTGGGACTTGTGGATACATTCGTATATATTTGGGATACATTTAGAAATAAAAAAAATATATAAAAATTAAAATTTGGATACATTTTTCGAGACTTGCGGATACATTCGAATACATTTGAATACATTTGGAGACAAAAAATTATATAAAAATTAAAATTTGTATACATTTGGATACTATAAAAAATTATATAAAAAATTGAGATTTAAATACATTTTGGAGAATATAAAAAAAATGTAAAACTATATTAAATTTGTAATTTGGAGGCATTTAATTTTAAAAAATATTATATCAAAAATTAAATAAATCAATTTTTATTTATAAATATTGTGATTTGGATACATATGGATACATCTTGATATATTTGGATACATCTAGATACCACTTGATACATTCTGAAAATTTAGATTTTATTCTCCCATGAAATTTCTCTATAAAATATTGTGATTTTTTGCCAAAATATCTGAAATTATCGGTCAATTTCTCAGTCAATAAAAAATAATATTTTTGAAACATGTTTCAAGCGTGTTTCTATTAGTGAAAACATTTTTGGTGCATAACAAAAATCAAATTCTAAATTTTAATTTAGGATAATTGTTAAATTATCCCAGCTAATTAGTTCATGGGACTGGCTGAAAAATAGAGTTAATTATGTCAAACGTCTCAAATAAAATACTGAATTTGAAAAAAAAAATTAAATAAAATTTTAATTTTGATAAATAAAAATACATTCAAATTTATTTTGAAAAATACCAAATGAAGATTTTTTGGAGATTTTTGTAGAGTAAGACTTTTGAGAACCATTAAAAACTTTTGAAGATTTTTAGAGATTATTAGAGATATCTGAAGATTTTTAAAATCTAATATTTTTTTAAAAAATTAGAAGCGTATTTATATTCTTCAAAATTAATTTAAAATGAGCTTAAAAATCAATATCTGAATTTAATTTTATTGTAATTATCTGATTTTCCCTGAAAAATGATCAAGAAGAGAAAGTCCATGGACTGGCTAAAGAAATTTGACGGCCCATTTGACCTAATTCATATAGATGTGCTTATAGTATCTTGTCAGCGACGTGCCGTTTTACAGGAGATTTATCGGGAACCTACCGCAAAATCTCGAAAATCAGACGGTTCAGGTTAAACTACCAAGGGAAGCTATAAAACAGAAAGAACACGGGGCGTATTTCTCCAACCTTTCCCTCGCCAATTGTTCGATAAAATTCCCAAGTGAGCGATGAAGAAATCAAAGGACCCATTCGAGGCGGCGTACGAGGAGCAAGAGGAGTCTTCTCCTGAATCGCCAATCGGGCCCGAAGACTTGGACGCGCAAGCCCCAGCGGCGTCGCAGGAAGCTGGTGTTGCTCAAGAGGATGATGAGGGTGGAGGTGGTTCTGCGCATCCATCCACTTCGACTGCTTTGTTGGGTCCGGGTAGAGCGAAAGGGAAGAACAAAGAGGAGTATGACGAGGAGGAAGAGTATAATATGGACGTTGAGCTCTCCAAGTTCCCTTCCAGTGCTGATCCCGATAAAATGGCTAAGATGCAGTGAGATTTATTTCCCTTTTTTTGTGGTGTTTTCTAGTTATGTGTGTTGAATTTCTTGATTGTGTTTAGGGTTCAATTGAGGAGTTGGTTATGGCTTACGGTATATCTCCACATCATAGTTATGTCTATTGAATTTCTTGATTGTGTTTAGGGTTCAATTCAGGAGTTGGTTTAATAGAGAAAGTTTGGTGCTTTTGAATTGGGACTGTGATGATTACTGGTTGTGATTGATTTGATTTTTTAGTAGGGGTATTGGTAAGTGTTGTTTCAAGCTGTTAATTAGGTTGCATTCGTTACGGTTGAATTGCTAGAAATCAAAGGTTCTGTTTGTGTTTCGAATTTGTCCCTGTTGCAATTGAGCTGCTTAGGTATTTCATGCATGAAGAGATGGGAAGGAGTGAAGTTATTGGAGAAGTCTGTTCTAGAATCTAGAGAGAAGATGTACTTGGATAATTTGAAAGAACAAATAGTTGCTTAGGGAATCATTCTGTTATATGTGTTGCTCCTTCAATGATTTACTTCATTTGTTTCTAATGCCAGGAGAAATCCAAAAACATTGATTGAAATTCCATGCACAAGTTCTCTCTAGCTTGTATTCCATGAAATAACAGATGAAATTTTAATTTTCTAAGCAATGCACTAATTCTGATATATCCTTCTTTTATTCAGGTCCATCTTGGCCCAGTTTACTGATGATCAAATGAGTAGGTATGAATCTTTTCGCAGATCTGCACTTCAGAAGGCCAACATGAGGAGGGTATGGTTCTTGTTGCTTGCGTTCTTTACACTGTTGTTAGGATTTAATTTTTCAGTTGAAAGATGTTGCTCTCCCCCTTAAACTCCTACTCTGGCATTTGGTTTGGGGTGTGCGAGGTGTTTTGTATTCTGCTCAAGTGTGGTTTTATCTGCCAAATAGATTATTTTATGCTAAAATGGTATATGAAGAAATGTACTATTTTTCTCCCTTCTTTACACCTATTAGGGCTGCTACTTATAATAAGTTTTTGGACGTCACTAATTAGTTGGCTAAAAAGCCCTTAAGTTTGTCGTCTTGTAGACTCATAGGTTACACATTGCAAATCACTTTCCATGTAGCCTTCTTATGATGATTTCTTTCTACCACTAGTACAGTTGGACTTGTGTTTTATTTCTTTCTACAATGAATTTTGCCAGAAAATCCTAATAGTTTGTCACTTCTGAATGCAGTTGTTAGTGAGCATCACTGGGAGCCAGAAAATTTCTTTACCAATGATTATCGTCGTTTGTGGGATAGCAAAAATGTTTGTTGGGGAACTTGTTGAAACAGGTAATCAAATATTTACCACTATTGGTTTGGGAATAAATTGTGCTTGCAGTAACAAGCCTTTGGTGTTTAAATCGATAGAGAAAGATCTAGATGGCGTAACTATGATAAAGCATGAAATTGGCAGATTTATGTAATTAGGAATTATTGCAAATGAGATTGAAAAACTTGTATTCTTTTTACATTTATTTCTGAGGTTTGCAGCTAGAGTAGTAATGACAGAGAGGAGAGAATCTGGACCCATCAGGCCCTGCCACATAAGAGAAGCATATAGAAGACTGAAGCTTGAAGGCAAAGTACCTAAGAGATCAGTACCTAGGCTCTTCCGGTAGATAGAAACAGAAGTAAATAAGTTGTTATTGATGAGGTTCTTACATTCCTTGCCTACTTATGTTGGTGTTGATATTCAGTGTATGAATTGTTCTTCACTACTTATAACTTATGTAGAAATGTCAAGGGTTCAAGAAAAAGTCTGGAAATTCAAGCTCTATACCAATGGGCCAGGTATTAGCCTTTGTCAATGAAGGGCAGGATTGTTTTTATGTTGACAAGGGGATGCTTAAATATTACAATTTGCTTGGACTGAAATTGTTTTAAGGTTGGGCTGAGGACAAGTGTAACTGGAAGAATAACTCAACTAAATTGTTTTTCTTGGATAATGGGTTTACTGATATTTCATTTGATGCATGAAACACCAAACAAGTTTCCTACTGTATCACTGGGGAATGCATCAAGACTAAACCAGGAACATACACTGTGCTTTTGTTGTGACTCTTCTAGCTTTATCTCTAGCTTCATTGCTGTGAATTTTAATTTGTTCTGTTTCATCTTTTGTTTATTTCCTTCTAGTTCTCGCTGGACGGTTGGATCATATTCTAAGAGGTGATTTAGTCTTATGAAGCATATCAATCAGATACATGAGTCCACACTGTATGAGCAGAGCCTTGAAGACGTCTCTCTCATTCTAGACGTAAAGACGCTGGAAGTGGATCACAATCTACTTCTTATATTCCGTCACTTTTCTTCTGTTCTATTTCATTGTTAGCCCGTGAATGGTCTTCTTCTTGTCTCATCTTTAAATGGAACTTCAGAAAGATAGCAGCAGGCAAATTAAGTCAAGCGAGACTGGTTTAGTCTCCATTGTTATTAGCTGTAACTTCGATCTTAGATTTTATTGATCTGTAAAGTAAGGGTTTCTATGTACATGATTTTTAAGAGGAATTGAACTCTGTATCAACTGTTGGTGAGCCCATTTCAGTCGAAAAGCTTAGTTCCATTACTTCACCAAACACAAAAAGAAAAGATGTACATGATTTGCTGATAGATTGAAGGTACAAGATAATGCAATCGTGAATATCGTGCTGAGATAGAGTTCCTTAATGATCGTCTAGGCACACAGAACTCGTGAATCAGGTAGTAAACGAGGTCCCACAGCCATGGGCTGACATTTAAACATTGCCAACGATGGAGAATCTGTTCCAAGATCTTCGCTTATTAGTATTAAAGTCAATTTTAATTTTAAGAGGTCGTGAGTTTGACTCTGGGTGAGAGCAAAGGGAGGTGAAGAGTAATCTCACAATAAGTGACAAAAAGGGGATACCGTTTGGGGCTAAAAATGAAAGGAAGCAGGACGACAAACGGAGGTGGCAGAGGGGTGTGAATGAAATCTGGAAAAGGTTGGAATTCTCCGAGGCAAGTTGGCGGCAAAAGCAGTAATTAGTATAGAATGGAAGAGGCTGCAGCGGAGATTATTATCATTCTTTGCAAGGACCAGACTCTAATTCCAACCAAAAGTGATCTTCCCAAACGCCCATGGCATCACCTCAGCTTCTATGAAGCAACCCTCTGTATTGCTTTTGGCTATGCTCATATTCGTTTAGCAATCTGCAATAATTCGACTCATTACTTCGTTGTTTTAAATTATAAATTATTTAATTTATTTAAAAATCCAGAGTTTTTTCCTTTTGGTTTTAGTTGTTTCAACATTTGGATACACAATTAAACTATACCAAGAATCATAATTGATTCAAAATATTTTATTTAACAATCAAATGAATCAAGCAGTTTGGTGGTTGAGTTGAATCGTGGAAACATGGAATCATTTGAGCTGTAGACTATTGAAATCGCCGAAACAAGAACTCGTAAACACGAGAGACCAAACAGGTGGAAAGAGGGCTGAAGTAGCTTCTTTGTTGTACTGCAGATTTGGGCCGAAATATGAAAAAAAAAAAAAAAAAGTAAAAAAAATAAGAAACCCAAAAAACCGCCCCCAAAACCCAGGTCCTAGTTAGGTACAAAAAAAACAAAAGGAAAAGAAAGAAGAAACCCTAAAAACCGGCCCGAGATCCCAAGTGCGAGGTAGGGACAGAAACATCCTCACAACATCAGTGTTCTCCCTGTACTGTACATCCTCTTCTACCCCAACCCACTCCTGTTTCTTACTTACTCTTTTTTCTTTTCTTTTTTACCAATTTATTATTATTGTTCTTATTGTTGTAACTGTAATATATATATGCACTCTTCTTTGCGTGTCTTGTTCCTTTTCCTTCCTTGTGTTGTCGTTGCTGTTGCTGTTGCTGTTCTTTCTTCTCCTTCTCCGCCTCCTCCATTCATTCTTCTTTGTCTTGTTTTAAAGATTTCACCTTCGTCATCTGTCTTCTTTGTCTATTATGAAGAGGAGGAGGAGAGCCCATTGCTTGTTATCTTCATCAGACTAATGCCTGCAACATTTCCATAGACAACAATCAATCCCATCAAAGAAAGAATATTGTTTTGATTACCCAGTTGGTTACTGGTTATAATGATGAGGTCTGTGTTGCTAAAATATGCAATCCCTTTTGATTCTCTTGCTGTGTCTGTTCATGGGTTGATTTGAAAATGAACAATATGCTTCAAAGTTGTTTCTTTTCACATACTTTCGTTTTGTCTCTGTTTTTGAATCACAACCCAAATCTTGCTTCTGCTAAATGTTTTGATCTCCACACTTTTTGTTGTTTTACCTGATTAACTTGGTTGGATTGAAGGATTGGTGGATCCGGGTACAATTTCTTAATTATTATTTTTGCGAAGGAGATGCTTTAAACATGGACGATTTTGCTCTTTCTTGTTGTGTTTTGTGTTTCTCATGATCCTCTATCTTGCATAGAAGAGGATATTTTTGTTTGCTCATATGCTTACTGGAAGTTTTTGTTCCAATTTCGGATAGAGTTTTACACCTAAGATCCCAGATATGTACTCTCTAAGCTATTAGTTCGAGCCTTCAATCTGCTGCCATTGCAAATTTCAAAGGTCGAGCCGTGCTGAATCTGCAACTAGCACACTTATTCTTCTCAAGACCTGTTCCAATCTCACTACATAATGTCTACTCTTTGTTTCCTCATCAAATTTTGTTATGTTGATTGTCAATTTTCACTACTCCAGCAGCCACCACCTAACCTTTTTGAATTCCATCTGCTTCATTCTTTCTGTTTCTTCTCCTTTGTTGTCTATTCAGTCGCAGGTCCTGCAACGTCAATGTTTGAGTGTCTTCAGATTACTAATCTGAATTTTCTTCTTGAAAGAATTATGGATGAAGGATAAATTGGTTGTTCCCTTGCTCAATTGATCAATATGATGGTAAAAAGTGCATTGAACCCTTGAACACACATAAAAAGAGTTGTATTTTGTTTTCTGTATGTTGGAGACTGAACGAAGATCCCATGAAAAGATCTGTTCTTTCTGGTTCCAATGTTAATTTTTTGATTTCAATTCTTTGATTAAGATCCTTGTTGTGCATTTGTGAATGTTATGAAATCTTTACATGGCAACTCTATTAGTTACTGATCATGATTTACTCTGTTTACAGATATCAGAGAGTAAGCCCAGATTGTCTTCCTTTGAGC
>CAODLS010268825.1:0-10156 GCA_948243855.1 Flueggea neowawraea
GCCATTTGGACCAACTGGCAGACGACCTATAGTCCATTTTCTATTTTATTTTCTTCCAATTTTCTTTGTTTTTCCAATTCCAACCAATTTTCACTCAATTTAATTCCCCAATACACTTCAAAAATCATATTAATACCAACAAAAATTTAACACTCCAAAATATCATTAATTAATTTAATGATATTTTAAATTAAAATTAATCCGTCAAAAATAATTAATTCGAAATAAATTTTCAATGGAAAATTTACCCAAAAATAGTAAAAAAAAATTCAAGTTATTACACTAACAGCTGATAGCCTTAGGGACTCTAAATAATACTCCATCCACCCTAAAGGTCTCAAGGCTATAACAAAGTAGATACTGATCTAAGCACATCTGCGAGCATTGCAGTTCCCGTACTCCAGTTAGATATACCTTGTCAGAGTACAAAACAATATAATACGGGAAAATAAGCAATATCACAGACTCCTCAAATTTTTTATCAAACAAACTAACATGGGACCACTGTCAAAATCACATGTGGACTCCGCTACTAGATCATATGTGGACTCTGCCATTAAACACATACGTGGACCTCTGCCACTGAAACATATAGTCACGTGTGTTAGCTAGATACACGGGTTACCACCTACTCTGGTAATTGAGTGTTACCACCTACCCTGGTAACTGAGTTTTCACATTGGTATACCCAATGTTACGTTTACCCCGTAACAAAGGTGTCTCATATTGTAACATTTTATCAAAAACATATGCAGATATTTATTTAAAAATATCCAAGTAGGCAACATGCCAAACATACATATTGTTTACCAAATATGACAAACGTTCAACCGAAACATTTATCAGTGAAAATGTCTCAAAATACTGGAAATGTATTTATTCTGAAATGTATTTATTCTGAAAATAAATTTTGAAATTTAATGAAAACTTTTTGAAATAATTAATAAAAATTAACAAAATATTCACTTACTAAAACAAATTGAAAATAATAATTCTAATCAATAAAATCAACAAAAATTTGACCATATCAAATTTTGTAAAACCAATAAAATATATACCATTGATTACAAAATTAACAAAAATTCATTTAACAAGGAGGGAAAATTTTCTACCAGAAAATTCAATCGAAAAAAAATACGAGATATTACAATAACCTACTGATTTATGACATATCCATATGCATTTTCTTATAATAGTGGCATGTTTGTTATTATGAGGAATAACTCAATGATTTTTTAATTTATTATTTTATTAAAAACTTTACCGATAGATTTTACTGATAGATCACTGACATTTAATTTTTATTTTAATTTTTTTATTATAACATATTAGGATGGAACTAATTACTGAGAACTAACTTTTATTAACAATTTCTGATGAGTTTGTTAGTAATTTGTTTCAAGCAATGAGTAATAACGTAAGGTGAGCATTTAGATGGTTCGAACTAAAATTTAAAAACTGAAATAACTTAATATACTTTAGAAACCGACATAAATTGAAATTTTTATATGAACTGAACTGGCTGAACGGAAGAAAATATGAGTTCCTTAAGTCTATTTGATTTTGTAGAAAACGAACAAAAAACACACTCCTTTACATACTCAATGACGACTCAAACCACTCAGTAGTTAATAATCAACTCAAATTAAACGATACTAAAATAGTTTCGATAAAACAAATTGTAGCTTGTTATATTAAATGTGGTTATAAAATAATAATAATAATAATAATAATAATAATAATAATAATTTAACCAAGAATCAAATACATAATGTGTACTCAATAACCCAACAGTTTGTCGGTGTGGAGCTATAAAACAAAGTAGAAGGAGCTCGACCAAAAAGGTATCACTAATCAAATCAAACGACTCCTTACTGAGTATCTGGATATCAAAAAAGTCGCCGAGAACAAAGGAATCACTTGAAAGATTAAAATCAAAATAGATAGAAAAAGAAAATAAAGGGGTGAGAACCCAGTAGGAATGACACTCCAGAATGCGTCATACGTGTCTCACAAAAACTGTTTTAAAAATAGTTCAAAAATACCGCGTGCAGATATAAGTGAGTATATATATATATATAATAGTTTTACAAAATCATTTCGAAAATGTCACGACCCATTTCCGGGACCGCGACCGGCGTACGAAATGAACCGTCTATGGGAGCCCGGCTCATCCCGCACAAGCCTCATAGTACAAAACTTATACCCAAACATCATATTTAAATAAATATGGCCGGGTACGTATTTTGTTTGAATTGTTTTTCTTATTATTCCATACAGATTATTCAAACATCACCTTTGAATTGTTTTATTGAAAATAAAACAAGGACATGACTGGTAGCCTCCGCAAGGTAATGTTTTTATAAAAATTTACTCTGAAAACCGCCAACCAAAGTTCAGAAAACCAACTTCAACTTTGATTAAAGTTGCGGTATGGCCGGGCACGTATTTTGTTTGAATTGTTTTTCTGATTATTCCATACAGATTATTCAAAATTCACCTTTGAATTGTTTTCTTGAAAATAAAACAAGGACATGACTGGTAGCCTCCGCAAGGTAATGTTTTTATAAAAATTTACTATGAAAACAGCCAACCAAAGTTCAGAAAACCAACTTCAACTTTGATTAAAGTTGCGGTATGGCCGGGTACGTTTTTTCTTTGAATTGTTTCTCTGATTAGTCCATACAGATTATTCAAAATTCACCTTTGAATTGTTTTTTTGAAAATCAAACAAGGACATCACTGGTAACAACTGCAAGTTAATGGGGTTATAACTAGATTTTGGGTCTCATTTATCAACTTAAAGTTTTAGGTAAATTGGTTATTAATATGGTATTAGAGTAGCTTCTGACCAAAAGATCTAAGTTTAAATTCTACCATCGTCAGTTGTTAACTAATTAAATGAAATTAATTAAGCATAAGGGTACATTTGGTATGAAGTGAAAATGGGATAAGTTTGGTTTCCTTTTTGGATATTCCATAATTATTCAGTAATAATTACTTCCAAAAGTGGGGTGAACATTATTTAGGTGGATTAGGGCAAAAAGTTAGAAAGACGACAAAAATCATTGATCAATCTTTTTTACTTCCATATAATCAAAAATCAACTGAAATAATAGAAATTTGTATATGTTTCTATTATAACTTTCATTTTAATTATTTTATAAATAATAATTATTAATGGTATTTAATTTTAATTTACTTTCATATCATAAAATATCAACAATATATGTTTCATTATTTTTTATCTAATTTATTTTAATCATGAATGCAGTTATTAAGAATTTATTTACATGATTTATATTATTTATTTTATTTTTTAAAAATATTATGAATAATAATAAATTCCGTTATTGTTACTCTCTATATTTAATAATAAATCAAAAATAAAAATATATAAATAAGCTATGCTATTTTTATTTATCAGATTTGAATTTATCTATATATAAAAATTGTTTATTTTTATTGGAAAAACATATATATCAAATAAATTTATTTTAAATTATTAATATCATTATTACTGCATATATTTACTTTATTTACATATATAACATAGCTATATATTAGAAATGAATAATTTTTCAATCATTTATTTATTACCATAATATAATCAAATAATCTGAAAAGAAAGAAGTTTTACTCTCCTAATGTATACTTGTTTAATTATTACACCAGTAAACTTTCTTTTCTTTTCCTTTTCCCTTATACCAAACGTACCCCTAGGAAAAAAAAAGGCTTATGTAATTTTTAAGTTCAGAGAACTTTCACTTGAGAGAGTATGTTAAAGAATATATTTTTAATTACATTTAGTATCACTTATCAGTTTAAACTTCTAGGTGAATTGGTTACTAATATAAATATTTTTTTTTCTTATATATACTACGAGCCATGTTCTTGATCTTTCACTTATCAGTTACTCACACTGAAGTTTCTTCACATTTGTTTTTTTGGTTATTAAGTTTCTTCACGTTATTATAGCTAGCCTTATTATAAGACAAAATGAGTTCATTGAATGAAATGAAACTACCAAAATACCACAAAGAAGAAGAACCAATGTTGCTTGCATTGCAATTATCCATGTCCTCAATCCTCCCTATGGCCTTGAAAACAGCTATTGAGCTTGAGTTATTTGAGATCATAGCCAAATCTAAGAATAACCAACCCCTCTCTGCTTCTGAGATAGCCTCTCAACTTCCCACACAAAATCCCGATGCCCCATTCCTTATTGAACGTATTTTGCGGTTTCTTGCTAGTAATTCCATCCTCGAATGCAACATTGTCACTGATGAAGATGGAAATTCCCGTCGACTTTATTCTTTAGCACATGTCTGTAAGTATCTTACTAAGAATGAAGATAGAGTTTCTCTTGCCCCCTTTCTGGTTTACGTTCAGAGCAAACAAATCACTGAATGTTGGTAAGATTATGCAAATTTATTTTCAATAAAATTATGGTTTCTACTGCTGCAACATTAAAATAATCTTACTTCGTCATTGTAACTCTCACTCTTCAAAGAACATGGCTCTAATACAATCTTGAAATTAGATTTAACTCCATATAATAATATACTTAAATAATTCAAGATGTTTATTTAAAAATATTCCCTTGGTCCTGACTTGATAAACTTTCTTTTATTTTTAGACTTATTTCTACTTTTTAGATAAGTAGTTACATGACATTTTATAAAATTGTCCAAATTTATTAAACTCACTAAATATAAAGTATGTGAAAGCCTGAAATTTGTGAGATAATTATGGACGGTATATTAAAAAAATTCTTTCAAAGTTAATGCTTTTAACTAACTTAACTAACAATCCTTCATCCATATGAAAAAGTGAACATGTCTATCTTTATAAGACGTTCAGAGTATTTTTTTTATAATTCATTTTATTCATTCTCATTTGGAATTGAATTCATGGCCCCTTAGCACTAGAGTTGACCTTGATAGTAGTGAATTATAAAATATTGGCTATTCAAAAAATAGTTAAAAATATAAAAATCAAAATTAACATGCAAATTGTTATTGATATTGTTAATTTGAGTAAATGACATTTAACATAGAAATTTTAGCATCAGGTGTGTTTAGACCATTCAACTTTATTTTTTATAGAAAAAAAAAAATCTCTTTAATTTGCACCAACTACAATTCAAGAAAATTCATGAAAAAACAATCAAGGAAGTACCTATTCAAACTTCAAATATCTTAATATATCACAAACAAATATATCAGGTGCTTAAATTTTTTTGTTGTTTTCTCTCGCTTGAAGCTAAATCAAGTAATTAAGTGTGTGTTATTGATTTTAGATCTCAAGTTGAATCCCTTTGTAATAAAAAAAAATATTTCTCTTCCCCATTTTTCTATAAAAAAACTCCAGCAATAAATGGATAAACATCATAATTGTGTTCTAATAGGTACTATTTGAAGGAAGCAGTACTGGAAGGAGGCACACCAGCAAATATGGTTCTTGGACGAAACAATTTTTTTGACTACAAAGAACAGGCGGACACTGTCTTCAATGAAGTCATGTTTAACCTCACATCCATGGTGATGAAGAAAATTCTGGAAACTTATAATGCTTTTGAGAGCCTAAAAGAGGTGGTAGATGTTGGTGGCGGATTTGGGGCAAATATTGGCTTGATAGTTTCCAAGTACCCACATATCAAGGGTATAAACTTTGATTTGCCTCTTGTGATTAAAGATGCGCCCACTATTCAAGGTATTTAAAGATGAGAAGATATTATAAGTATTTTTTGTTTAAAATGTATATTAAGTTTAAATGCTAATGTTTTTTACATAGCGTTAATATGGCACTAAATTATGCACACTCCAGCAATAAGCAGTACTGAATGAAAAAGAAAAAGAAAAGTAATAACATGCTCGTAGTGATAGATTTGTAAATGGTTATAAAGTTCATGTGGTTGTAAAATTTATACAAATATTTTTAAAATTTTAAACATTGTGATCATAAAAGTGTAAAAACTATAATACATTATAGTGAACCTTAATTATGTGCTATTGTTTTCTTTTTAATATGGAAATAAACTTGATTTTTTGCTATAGGTGTCCATCATGTAGGAGGAGATATGTTCACCGATGTGCCCCAAGGAGAAGCAATCTTTTTGAAGGTTTGTTAAATAATTTCTTCATACTCAAGTCATAGTAATGTAGACCCAAAAAAATCTAAACAAACGTATGATTAACACCATCAAATTTTAATCTTTTTTTTAGTGTGTATTGCACGATTGGGATGATGATAAATGCTTAAAAATATTGAAGAATTGTCGCAATGCTCTTTCAACAAATGGAAAGGTGATACTGGTGGAACAAATTGCGCCGGAGTTTCCTGAGACTGATATTGTCTCAAAAATTGTGTTTGAATTAGATTTGGGTTTGCTTTTATTAACTCCTGGAGCAAAGGAAAGAACAAAGAAAGAATTTGAAACCTTGGCTAAGGATTCTGGATTTGAAGCTGTCAAGTTTGTTTGTCATGCTTATGGTTATTGGGTCATCGAACTCTACAAATGATCTAATTAGCAGTTTGAATAGTTTGTGTTTTTTTTTTCCTTCTTTTAATAGTCTATTGATAATATGTACGAAATATGTAGATAACTAGCTGGAGGGCATGCGCAAGACGCAAGTATGATCATAACACTCTCACGAATAAGATAAAAGGGATTATTTAGATAGTATTTTAGAACTATTGAAAACTAAATATTTTATTTTATTAGAACGTTGAATTCCTCAAGTTCAATTTGTAGAACCAAGATTTCACATATTTAGCAAGAAAATATAGTTGATTTCATCAGTCAAGATCACATAATAAATATTTTTTGTAAAGTATTTCTCAAATTATATCTATTTTTTTACAATTGCAGGCTTTAAAAAATCTAATTAATATCAAATCTAATTATATGTGGAGAAAAAAATAGAAAAGATGAAAAAAGCAAAGGAAGATAAATTATCATTCTACTGCAAAGCTCTCTAATGAGCTCTCTAGTCATCTAACTGTAGAGATTCGTAGCCTACCCAATATTTCATGCATATAAATTCTTAATGATGTATATATTTTTTAGTAAAAAATGATGTATGTATTTGATTGAAATTTTCAATTAAATTTATTTTTCCTTCACAGATAAATAAATTTATTTTTTTTTTGCTGAGCAAAACGTATATCCAAGAAAAAAATTGTTAGAATTTTTTTTTCAAATGAAGAAAAATGACTTTTGATCTTCTCTTCTCTAAATATACATTAATTATATGATATAACTAGACTAATCAATTGTAACTGTAATTAAAAAGAAGTTAATACATGAATAATTGAACAAATGAAAAGTTCTTATCTACATTTAGTGTATTGCCCCGTCTCATGCACTACATAAATCAGAAAATGACATATAGATAACTGGACCTACTTGGGGAGCATGTCTCTACTTACATGCTCACTCATTTATTTGTGTGGTACATAAGTGGATTATACACCAAATATAAGTAAGAATTTTTTAAATAAAAGTAGTTTAAATATGAGAAAATACTAAAAATTTAGAAAAATCAAGTAAAATCATCTAGGCTAGCCGCTTTAATGACAGTTGATATACTATTTTTTCTGAATTCATAAATTGTATTAGATTTCTGTGCATTACACGGTATTTTATTTTCTAAAAAATAAATATGTAAACATATAATTTTTAAAAACAATTTGTTCCGACAACGCAATGTTGCTTGTCAAGGTTCTTAGATACAATCAACCAACCAAAAATTATTATTAAAAGCTTAAGTTGTTCAAAGAAGAGAACTTGGATAATTGCTCGAAGTGGTAACCTCCTGTTTGATGCCTCCAGGAAGAGTTTATAGCGAGTCATGAGCCTGCAAACCAAATAAAAACTGTGAATGAAACCAACTAATCAAATTTGATGCCAATAAGTTTAACAATGATATTCTTCTCTAGAGAGCCAAATAAACTGACGAAATCAGAGGGAAAAAAGTGAAGAAAAATCATTTAAAATTGAAAAAAAGAAGAAGTGAATAACAAATTTACCCCACAATGTTGCGAGACTGTATCTGCATCAAAAGGTAAAGAAATGAATTATCATTACAAGGAGCATAGCACTGAGGTAAGTTTCTGGAAAGAAAATTGTCTTCCACAATGAGGTTTTTCACTGAGTACCAACTCACCCAATGCAAAGAATTCAATCCGATTCTTACCGAGCACCAACCAATTTCTTTCGTCTTCCCTTTTATGACAGAAACAGCGTTGTGGACTTTCATTGATTGAATCCCCTCCGACAACAAATCTCATTTCTGCTCATGCCACCGCACTATGTCCCAGATCAATGAAGTTGCCATACGCTTGATAGATCTGTATTGTCAAATTATATAGCGACATGATTCATGTGGAGAGTATCAAGTCAAAGAGCTTAAATGAGTGATTAATGAGATTAATGGAGAGAATCCGAAGAGCCAACATTTGGGAGAAACAAAGATGTTAATGGGTAAGTTTTCAAATTAAATAAGTGATTGATGTGATTTTGAGTGAACCTTACCATCCAAGATTTAATAAGAAAATTGAAAACAAATTATCTCAACATCTAGAATAAATTGAGTTCTCAAATTTTAGAAAATGAGCTCAGCTTTCATTATTTATATAGGTATAGATATGATTAATGTTGCCCATCAAAATCAGGGGTATAAAAATGAGCCTTCATATTTAATTCAATTTATAAACAAATCAAGTTTAGATAAATTTTGAAGTTTTATATATAAATATGACAAATCTGAACAGTTTTAAACTAGACTCTTAAAGTTTGTAAACAAACTAGATAGCATATTCTAATTTCCTTTTTTAGTGATGCAATATACTCCAATTGAATAAGTAGAAATTTCATTTTAATTGAATTGATAATCGACTTAAAAATTTACTTTTTTAGAAAACAAGCTTTTAGCCACAAGCATAATTGAGTAAATGAATATTTTAGTGGTTTAAAATTTGAAAATAAAAAAAATTGTACTTCAAGGACTAAAAGCAATTCAAAATAATTATTAGAGGATAAAAAGTAGTTATATTTAGTACTTGTTTGGTTCAAATAGTTTATTTCTAAAGAAGTAAACTTCTAATGAACTTTTTATGGAGACCATCCTCCTTGCCCCATTAAATTACTCTCTAATAAGTAAGGAATTAAATTGGTTAAAGTGTTTTGATCTCACACTTCTTCTATACCAAACACAAGCTTTTTACCACTTTTAGGGAATTTTTACTCTCTTAATGCACTTTCTTATTACCAAATAAGCACTTAGTATAGAAACTAACGTCCTATTTTAGTTATTATAATTTAAAAGATGGCACAATACCATTTCAATTGTTTTATGTTTTTGTTTTCTATTGTTCAATTGTCATGTACCAGATCCTTATAGATAGAGCTGGCATTGTATTAGAGTCAACTCCAACCTCTTGGTGGGAGCAAATAAAATGACTTATAAAAACTTATATTTCTACGCTGATAGGCAGTTGATAACAGATCTACAAGCTACAGTTTTATTTCTTTCTGAAAAAAAAAGTAGTACAACCGAAAGGGAGAGAAAAAAACATAAAAACAAATCCATAATTTCAATGCCGAGAAGCTACACTAATTCACGATCACGTACGAGAATAATTAACAACAACACTAGGGTTGACAGATGCGAATGCAATAATCTCTTTTTGGCGTTCACAAACTTCCATCTGTTTTTCATCCAAACATACCCAAACTTCAATCCCATCACCTTCTCTTGTGTCCAACAATAAAATAAGGTTTTTAAAGAAAGTTGGAGTGCAGAACACCCACAAGGGCTTTCCCCACCCAAAATCAGTATCATAGATCGGAAATTTGCACACACTTGTAGCAATATAGTAATCTTTGAGTTTCCTAAGTCTCTCAACTTTATTTTCCTCGTCGAATTGTGTTAGGCTTGATCTTCTCATGGCGCGTATCAAACTGCTGATCTCAATCTCTGCCTCTTCAAAGAGTGTCTGCAAGCCCGAAACAATGTTTCCAATTGTATTATCAGGGAATGGTGGCGATACCCTTTTCCGCATATTAGCTGTCTGGATCAGGAGAGTTGGTCCAGAAGTACCTGAAACAAATCTAGAAGCACTAATGGCACTTTTCGCGATAACCGCGATA
>CAODLS010268892.1:0-11490 GCA_948243855.1 Flueggea neowawraea
TGATATACTGTGGGTTATCGGGTTCCTATGTTTTGTATTTTGAGATGGGTATTCACATATTATACTGTTACACACTTATGAGATGATTTATTTTGATATTGTTATATGAGTTATATATTTCTTATATAAAGGTTTTAAAATTTAAGTAATAAAATTGGTTAAAAAAAACGAATGAATGGGTAGTTATCTGCAACTCTGACGCTTGTGCGAGATGGGCCGGGCTCTCATACACGGTCCACCACGTATGCCGGTCATGGCCCGATTTTGGGACGTGACACTTAGTGCAATCATTTATGTACATTGTCATTTGATTTATTATTTAATAAAGAGGTTTTTCATTTCATATCTATGGAATATATGTTTTATGAAGATAAAATCTTCCATGAATAGTTTATTCTTCCTTATGTCATCAAATGTGAATTGATAGTAAAACTATAAGGTAAAAGGATTAATATTCTAAATGTCGCGAATCAGTTATTATCATGAGAATGATAATGAATTAAATTTAGTATGTTTCTAAGTGGATAATCATGTTTTAGCGATTATGGTTATGAGATATCACTTAGAACATAGATACATGTTAGGGAACGTGTATTGGACTGGCCCGCTATGAAAGCACTTAATGGATTGATGTCACAAGTAGCTTTCGCAAAGTGGTGATATTTGAGTCCTCCTACTGAAACTCCCTATCAACTCCTACATGAGGAATGACATGTTTTAACTTAGTAAAACATTATCCGTAATTTGGTAACAATAAAGGCTATGATTGGATATGTCATGAATCTTGTAGAGGAGTGATAGTGAGAGTACAATTGATGGAATGTACGCATACTTAAATGAATTGATAAAGGGTTATCAATGTCATTTCTTGTATCAATCTACTTGGGTTCAAAAAACATATTAAACAATATAAGGTTGACATGTGACAATGCCTTATGCTTAATATAGATATCGTAAGACTAAAGGAATAAATATCAAATTATGAAAGGTTAACTCGGATTACCGACTCCACTTGATTTTGGGTTTCCATAATGTATTACTAGATACCACTCATGGACTTTGGGCCCAAGGCAATGGCCCATTGCCAATTTCGAATGAGCCTATTGGGTCACACATTAGAACAAATTAGATTGACTTACAAATATTATCTCTTATGGTGATTGAATTATTAATATGATTAATTTGATTAATCAATAACAATTTAGGGTTTTACGATTTATATTTTAAATATGATATAATATATTTTCCATTAATGTAATGGGCTTTTAATATAAATTACTTATTATTAAGTTGAACATGTTTTGGGTATATTATTATGTGAGCCATAAGTTCGGCCCATGCATATTAGTAATAGAGTGATTTATATAATGATAATGTATTATATAATTAAAATCCCAATAATACTAATAAACCCATGTGGAAATTTGGTACACTCCTCCTATTTTTGAGGAGTCTCTATTCTTGTATGAGAAAGAGAAATTCGACACACACAATTCGTAATAAGGAGTGCATGGCTAATTAGGAGTCCATTACTAATCAAGACTTTTATTTTGTGCAACAAGGAAAATAAAACTTTAATGCACATATGACTAATTCGGCACACTCTTATTGTTTAAGTGCCCTAATTAGTGCACATAATTAATTAGGAAGTGTTAGAATTGTGCACTAGTCCAATCATTGATGTACATTGTCATTCAATTATTTAATAAAGAGGCATTTCATTTCTATGAAATATAATATGTTTTACGAAGATAAAACTCCATGAATAGCTTATTCTTCCTTATATCATCAAGTGTGCGACTTGATAGTAAAACCATAAGTATAAAAGGAATTATATTCTAAAAGTCCCTAATTTATCATTATCATGGGAATGATAATGAATTAAGATTAGTATGTTGCTAACTAGATAATCACGTTTTACTGATTATAGATATGAGATATCAACTTAGAACATAGATACATGTTGGGGAACATGTATTGGACTGACCCGCTATAAAAGCATTTCATGGATTGTTGTCACAAAGTAGGTTTCATGCAGTGGTGATGTTTGAGTCCTCTGACTGAAACTCACTATCGACTCCTACATAATGAATCACGTGTTTTGACTTAGTCAAATGTTATCCGCAACAGAGTAACAATAAAGGCTATGATTGGATATGTCATGAATCATCTACAGGAGTGATAGTGAGAGTAATGGATTTGTTGCTCTTGTGAAGAGTGATATCTCTTGGCCACTTGCTGAGTAGAATTGATGGAATGTATGCATATGCGAATGTACGTTTTGTAATAGCAACGCACATTAACTGGAATTCAGCATGATCAATGTACGTTTTGTAATAGCAACGTATGTTAGTTGTGCCACAGAAAGCTGCAGAAGCATTAAATGCACTCCAACGGCTAGTTTCTTCAAAGCAATGGTCATATGGAATGAGAATGCTATAAATAAATCAAGAGAAGGACAAAAATGTGTTGAACAGCCTCAAAACTCCTTGTGCCAAAATTTCCATCAATTCCAACCAAGAAAAACAACTAATCAAACTAGAGATCAAAGTTCAAGCATCAAATTCAAATATTCAACTCTAGCATAAGGCTTCAATCTGTTGTAAACAGTTTGTATACACTTTGATAGTATGAGAAAAGTTTGTTGTAAGCCTATAGAAAACAACATTGTAGAGGTTTGTTGTGAACCTCAGGAAAAAAACATTGTGTAGGGTTTAGAGGTGTGAGCCGCAATCAACCTTAGTGTAAGGCTTTGTTGGATTAAGCCAGAATCAATCAACGTTATAGTGGAAATCCTAAGTGGTGAGACTTAGGTAGTGGATGTAGGCAAGGTTAGCCGAACCACTCTAAATTTTTGATGTTGATTTCTCTTTCATTTCAAATCACTTTCGCTCTCCAAACTCAACCAAGGCATCCCAGAAAAATTCTCCAACATAGTATAGAACGCGCATAGAACTGAAGAGCTAAGTACACAGAAGAATGATCAATGCTTGTAGTAGAGACCTGGTGTAAAGCAATGGCTACTGAATGTTATAGAAAGCACATAGAAGAAGAACACGACATGTACTACTCTGATAAAATCATGCACTATGCACATAGTACATATGGTACGAGCGTAGTACGGGATGTCATCCGTGATTTTAGCATTTTGCAAATCTCTCACAACGTCTACATTGGGATTCTCAACGGCTAATTTTGAGAGAACCCATATATATAGGTGTGCCCAGTCCAGAGGTAAAAAAAAACATTTTTTGAGAGAGTGCCCAAGCCTTGTTATTTTGATTCTTAATTTTCTCTCTCTCTGTTCTTATACTTTTACATTCAATAGTGCTACAAATATGAGATCTGATTTCTGAGTTGGTGTGAGAAGAGTGTTTTAAATCTGGGAAGTCAGTTGTAATAAAGCTTTGGTGTTAAATCTTGAGGGTAGTTTAGGTTTTCTTGTGGATCCTTTAAAAGCAGGAGACGTTGCTAGTGAACCTAGGAAGACTAGAGTTGGTTTTCTTGTTTTGGCCTAAAAACAACTGTGTAAAGGTTTCTTATGAACCTACAAAATAAGTGGTGTAACGGTTTCCCTCCACTCGCAAGTGAGGAAGTGATTAGTGGATTGGTATCTCTCTAGTGAGCTAGAGGAGTGGATGTAGGTCGAGGAGTGGACGTAGGTCGAGGAGGACTGAACCACTATAAACTAGGCTTTGTTTTTCTATCCCTTACACTTTTCTACTTCACTCTGTATGGTTATATTTTGGATTGAACTACTATTTTGATTTGATAAATATTCAAAAAGGTTTTAACTTTTAGCAAGAAATCCTATTCACCCCCTGTTGGATTGCCATATTGGGACTACAATTGGTATCAGAGCTTGAGTGCTCAAATTTGAGGTTTAATCACCTTGAGTTTGACGATCCAAAATGGCATCCTTTGGAGACATGTCTAGATATGAGGATTTGTCAATTAACAGAGCTTCATTTTTTATAATAGTGACTATGTTTAATGGAAGACCAATATGAAAGTATTGCTCAAATGTGAAGCTAAAAAAGTATGGGATGTAGTGGAGACTGGATCATATGTGCCAAAAAAGACAACAAATAGAATTGAATCATTCAAACCGAAGGAGGAGTGGACTAACTATGATAAGAAGATGGTGTGATATAACAACAAGGCAATGCACATCCTATTATGTGCCTTAAGTAAGACTCAGTTAAAGAAAATAAAGTGTCACTCCTTGTTCATAAATACGAGTTGTTCAAGATGAAAGAGGGAAAAGTCATTCAAGAGATGTTTGACAGATTCAATGACATCTTGCATGGCCTAAAGGCACTTAGAAAAACTTATTCCAATTCAAAACTGGTGAGAAAGGTCTTGAGAGCTTTGCCAAAGTCTTGGCCATCAAGAAAGATGCAATTTTGGAAGCAAAAGATCTCAACACTTTACCTTTGGAAGAACTGCTAGGTTCACTTCTCACACATGAGATGGGTGTACATGAAGATGAAGAAAAATCCTCTAAAAGTGATAAAAGAAGAGGAATGTCCCTGAAGTCCAAAATCATTGAAGATTTTGAAGATGAAGAAAAAGACATCGATGATGAAGAAATGGCAATGTATCCAAGGAGGTTCAAACGATTCATGAGAAAGAACAAAACTTGGAAGAAAAGCAAAGGTCAAATATCCAAGAAAGAACAAAAAAGGCAAGTCAAGAAGGATTTCAAGAAAGACTTCAAAAAGGACACATCAATTGTTTGTTAGAAGTGTAACAAACCAGGTCACATAAAGCAAGAATGTCCTCTTGCCAAGACATACTCCAAGTACTCAAAGAAAAAGAAGGGAAAGGCAATGAAAGCCATATAGAGTGACATTGATGACAACAGCTCAAAAAAAGATGAAGAAATGGAGGAAATTACTAACCTATGCTTGATGGCAAAAGAAGAGGAGTCCTCAAGTGATAAGGAAGATGAGGTATGCATGAGATTAAAGATGAAAAAGAACATGTGGTACCTTGACAGTGGATGCTCTCATCATATGGTAGGAGATCAAGCAATGTTCACTTAAATTTTTCCTAGAAATGGTGGACATGTAATCTTCGGTGATAATGCAAGAGGTAAAATTATTAGAGAAGGCATAGGTATTGGAGATAAGATGAAACATTTAAAGTTGGATGGCAAAGATAATGATTCAACTCAGCACGGAAAAGATGATTCAAAAGCTGAAGAGATAAAGGAATTGCCAAAAGAATGGAAATATGGAAAGTCACACCCAAAGGAACAAATATTTGGAGATATTTCTAGAGTTGTATGCACCAGATCATCATTTCAACATGCAATAAACTTTGCCTTTATATCACAGATAGTCCCGAAGAATGTGAATGATGCCTTAAAAGATGAGTATTAGATTTAGTCTATGCAAGAAGAGCTAAGCCAATTCATAAGAAATGAAGTGTGGAGCCTAGTTCCTAAACTGAATGGAGAAATGGTCATTGGCACCAAATAGGTATTTAGGAACAAAGAAGATGAAGATAGGAAGGTGGTGAAGAACAAATCCAAATTGGTTGCACAAGGATACTTGCAAGAAGAAGGCATTGATTTTGAAGAATCCTTTTCTCCAGTAGCTAGAATTAAAGGCGTTGATGGTCATGGTTAACTGGTGGAAGTTTTCTGGGTTTATACTGTGCGTGTTACATGGTGCATTGTGCACGTTGTTGAGAGTGGAAATATTTCTAAGCTTCAGGTGTGATGGCTCTAAATGCACTGTACTGGGTACAAAGCACATAGTATATGAGGCAGTAGCAGTGGTTCAGAAGTTGTAGATCTATAGACGTATAGGGATATATAAGATACGTAGAAGAGCTCACATAGTATCTTCTGCGTAGAACGGTGCAAGGTACGTATATGCCATTTTGTCTCATTAGTGCGCGTAGAACGTGTTGATGTGTACGTTTAGCTTAAACTCCTATCTTTGAACAGTTTCATTCAAAATCTTTGAAGCCACATATAAGTGTATTGATGGATATTCTAAGTACATAGGTCTTCACAGACTTCTTAACAATGTACATAGTATGTTCGTCTAAGCACGTAGATATTTTTATCCAAATAAAACCTAAAATCACAACATTTCATTTCACTCTCAAATTCCAACATCTAAATTTTCTCTCGCTATACTTCTCTATCAATTCGCAATTCATATCCCACCAAAACCAAATTCCAGGCACTCTCAAACTCACAAACACTTTCAAATTTCCAAAATCTATCAAATTACATAAAACCTTAACGTATCTTACACCCACGCTCACCCCCACGTAGCAGCAATTGATTCTCACTGAAGAAAAAATTTGAGTTTCGCATGAAGATGGTTCACGACACTCAGAAGAATTCTGAAAAAGGAGAATCGTCTAAAGGTGTCAAAAGACCCAGGAGCTCTAGAGATCATCCAATCTATACAAAATCGGGCACTCCGATTTCCTCTCATTTTAAGAAATCTAGAAAGCAGAAAGTAGTGATGATGGAGTAAGAATTTGATGCTGAGAGATTTTTTTATGCTAAGGCTGCTAAATTGTTTTCTCACCTATAACATGTTAAATTTTCTGATTCAAAAGTCTTTGGCTTCCTTTCTTTGAAAGAATGAGGGTTAGATATAGAAGATGATTTTCGGAGATTTAGGCTTAAAGATTTCTGTGTTGGAGCGTCAAATTGCTATCCTGAGTTGGTTAGGGAATTCTATACTAACGCTAGATAGTGGGTAAATGAGGACATTGAAGACATTTTATACTTTCAGATAATTAGTGTCCAAAGCAGAGTAAATGGAATTGAAATTGTGATTGATGAGAAAGTGATGAATAAGCTATTCAAGTTGCCTCAAGTCGAAATCAAAGTGAAAAGAGAAAAAGGTGTCAAGGAGTATATTGATATTGTGGGAAACACTATAGTTGTTGACACCAACAAAACCAAGGGATTTATTTTTCAAAAATTTGGTGTTGTGCAACTCGAGAAAGGTGTTAAGCTATTAGATCATAATGACTTTGGAGTCAAGTGCAAGATGGTTCATACAAATTTCACCAAGATTCTCCAGCCTAAGTCTCACACGTAGTGACCCTTTACCAATCAAGATGAAATCACGATGTAATTGCTTATGAGGGGAGAGCAAATAAATTTTGCTTAGATGGTTGTTAACTGGATTTTGGACAAGGTGAAGAATTTCAACTTACTTACCTTCTTGGCAAAAGATAGGCAGAGAGCTGAGAGCATGCCATTTGGGAATGACCTTACAAAGATTTCCAGCATTTCAAGGAGAAAATGGATGATTTTGAATTATTTTAGGTGATTGAATCCTGAAAAATTAGAAATGAATCCCTGAGGAGTATGAAGTTGTATAGAACAATGGAAAGAGGCTATAGCTTTCAACCATACATCAAATATGCATATGTGATGTTTCACAAGAGGCATGAGTCTAAAAACCCTAAACTCGAAGGGATGATCCTAGTCAGAAAAACCTCTTAAGAAAAACGACCATTACCTAAGAGGCAAGCCAACAAAACTGAATCGATGGTTGAAGAAAGAAAGGCACATTAGGCTGGTTCTAGCACAGTTCAAAGCAGAGACATTGCGGAGTTAAGACAAGAACTGCAAGAATTCAAAGCTGCAACTGAGGCAAATTTTCAATTGTTGACCTCCATGATTTAGGAAAATCAAAGGCTGTTAGAAAGTCTAAAAGCAGAGAGGGATGCTAATTTGGTGCCTACTACATCAGATATTCCTCCAAAATCATATAGTCCTTAGGAAACAAAAAAGGAGAAAACAAAACAAGAAAAAGAGGATGAGATGACGTTGGGTTTGGCATGACAAATTCTCCAACAATACAAACAACTAGTTGGTGAACTTGAGGATGATTCCTCCGAATCCGAGCATGGTGATGATCCTCCACCTCCTGATATCGTTGAAATTGAGGATACCAAAACCATGGTTTCACAAAGTGAACAACCTGGTTACTCGGTTGAAGAACTAGTGGATGAACTAGTTAATGAGTCACAAATTGAACAACCTGATATGGTTGATGAACAAATGGATGAACCATATGATTTGAATAAAAAACCAATGGCTAACAAAGAACCAATTGAAGTAGAACATGTTGAGAAAATAGATTAGAGGCATAACCAGTTGCAATGGAAGAAGTTGTTGAGGAACCAAGGGCAAAAACTGATAATCCAGTAAAAGGGCAAGGAATTGAGGCTGCAATTTTAGTAGAAAAGAATTCAGAGGAGGCTAAATTTGAGCCTTCATCCTTTCAAAGAAGAACATCATCTTATCAGGAATTAAAGAAGCTCTGAAAGATGAGGGAAGATTTTATTAGAACCTTTATGTATCCGGACCCTAGAGAGTCTAGTTGATCTGATTGTGATTCCAGCGATTCATCAGACTCAGATTTCCCTTTTAAGAGAGTAGTTCCAACATTAGAAGCTGAAATCAATCCAGTTAGTCTTATGCGAGAAAAAGGTCATTGAAAAAGAATAAGGGTGCCGGAAAAGTTATTAGAAAAAGAGAAAGTTATTCTTGACAGCTTGCCTCCAATTCCTGAAGTTATTGAAATCCCAGATGATGAGGACATACTTTCAAAAGATGCTATTGAAGTGAAGGACGGTATGGCACAACAAGTGTATGAAATTTGTTATTGGATAACACACTGGATGATGGTGGATCTTACTTTAGAAGTGTTGGCAGAACCTGAGAAACCTGATGAGCCCACTTCAGAACCAAAGCCTTCCACCTCGTCAGAGTTATCTTCATAGCATAGGATATGCATTGTCACGACCCATTACCAGGACCATGACCGACTTATGAGGCGGACCGTCTATAGAAGCCCGACCCATCCCGCACAAGCCTTCCAAAGATTCAGAATTTCTACCTATCATTAAATGTCCAAAACTTTATTTGGAAAAATATTTTATAATTTAAAACGGGGGTGAATTCCAGTAAGGAATAACACTCTAGAACGCCTCATATGTGCCTCACAGAGTCTATTTTGAAAACCGTTCGGAAATACCACAAGCAGTATTCATAAGTATATATAAATATACAGGTTATACAATAATAGCCTTTCGAAAATCCATTTTGAAACCATTTGCAATCACAACAAACAACATGCACGAAGGCGTATTAAAATCATTTAAGATTTTAAATCCATATTTTCATGTCAAAACATATACAAGCGATATGAGACTAAGCAAGCGTGATATGGACTCTTCCATATATCACGAAGTGTGTGGACCAGCCATAGTGATGAGGAGCCGCCTCTATCATAAACAAATTATGTGCCTGATTGGGGCAATATGGATACTGACAACCCTGGTAGCTGGGCTATATCAAACATTGGTATACCAAAGGCTACATACCTAGTAGCACATGTGTCCCCATATCGAAAACCAAAACGTACTATCGTATAGTACAAAATCATATCATGCAATCCAACATTTCAAATCATACCAAAGATATATAATACATATATATCAGTTCAAAACCAAAACCGATTATTACACAAATAACCAGTTTTATCTCAGCCAATCTTTTAGATTAGTCCATTTTCGTATATCATCCAACACATCAAAAACCGGTAAATAGAGTTTGAGACACAACCAATGTGTCTGAAGCTGCTATTCACTCACCTAGCAATCCAAGCCTAAACACTAGTCAAGTCCCACTCGTCGGTGGCTGATCTCGCTGGCAAGAACAGGAAGCTGTATACAGTCAAACAACACAAATATCACAATGCGGTACTGTGACAATACCAAATGCATGATATGCAATGCAAATGCAAACTCTCAAAGTTGCCTAAACAAAGGAAAGTGAATCCATCACTTTCGAGCCAAAGATCAAGCGCCATTCAGTCCCCTACGAGACGAACATACGCACTAACTCAAATCGATCTCCTGAACATGGATTCATCCTCCAAGTCCAAAAATAAACTCAAAATCTTTCCAAATCCCAACTATGAATATCAAACTTCCAAGACCCATGCCAAATAACTAATTAAATCTCTAACCCTGCTCAAATCTATGAAGTTCTAACTCATATCTATCGAGATACATCATAAACAACACCAGATTTGACAAGAATCCAACAAAACTCATAACCCTAGTTGTAGATAAATCCATTTTGTTCAAACATCAAATCCCACAAAATCGATGTTTAAAATTCAAGCTACTGGTCTCAAACAACCATAATCTAACTTCCATTATCTCGTATTCCATCAGAAATGGAAAGATCCGAGCCAAATCCCAAGTTTGGTCGAAACCCTAGAATACCCAAATGCAACACGAACTAAAGAAAAGAAGAGATTAATGGATGATTCTTACCTCTAGAACAGTTGTAGAAGCAAAGAGACACAAAGAAAATCACAGAGAAGTAAATGAGAAAGTGCTCTGGTGGTTGAGATGAGTTGTGACCGAAGGAATGGTAGGTAGGGGTATTTATAGGCTCACGGGCTGACATGTTGCGTTTCACACACAATTGCCCAAAAAGAACACATCTACGCGCACAGTAGGGGTTCTGTGTACGTAGAACCGTGTTCTACGTGGGTAGCATCCCACACAATGTACGTAGATGGTAGATCTGAAAACCCTCATTCAAATCTACAATCTACGTGCGTTCCACCCCCTGCTGTGTGCGTAGAAGCCCTCAGCGTGCTCACGGGTCACACCCAAAGGATGAACAATGTGCACAGCAACCCATACAATGCACACAGTCCAAACAAGACATACTCTCGGCCAACTCATCCCCGTCTACGTGCATAGTACTCATTACTGTTCACGTAGATGACCTACAGTGTATGTTGCACTCAACGCACATTCACGATCAAGTTTCAGGTATCGACTACGTGCACAGTACCCTGTACTAAGCACATAGATGACCTCCAACGTGAAAAACACACGCAACACAACCTTTAAACTCATTCCAAACTCAATGGTCAACATCCCAACTCGAAATCACTTTGGAATACTACAAGATTCCGGCTAAAAATAAGTGGGATATTACATGCATACATATTTGCATCATACTTCTCTTACTTGTGTATATAACTGTTATCTAATGAAGCATTTCTTTTCTGTGCAGTTGCTCTAATATATTTGTTAATATTTTCCTTCATACCTTTTATATATATATATACACATATATATCATGACTCATTCCCGGGACCATGACCGGCGTACGAGGTGAACCGTCTGTAGGAGCCCGGCTAATCCCGCACAAGCCTCAGAGAACAGAAACTCTAACCATTATTTATTCAATTAAATATTTAAAAATAAATAAAGGCTTAAACCTTTATTTATTAAAACAATACATATACAATAATAAATGCGGAAAATATTTCAAATTAAAAGCATTTGAAATAACAGAAACTATAACAAAAATAATAACTAAAACCACAGACACTCGGTGTGGAGCATCTAACAAACCATGTAAACAGGGCCCGAATCAGAAGGGCTCTCACCGCCAAATCAACAATG